>SSNS01000004.1:3354088-3398482 GCA_006937985.1 Aphyosemion australe | reverse complement strand
GAGCTCTACGGTGCTGGGCAGTGAGCACAGGGCCCACTACAGGACGTCGGGCCCTCAGGCCATCTTCATGAAGTCTGTTCCTGATTGTTTGGGTAGAGACATTCATACCAGTGGCCCTCTGGAGGTCATTCTGTAGGGCACGAGCAGTGCTCAGCCTGTTCCGCCTTGCACAAAGGAGCAGGTATCGGTCCTGCTGATGGGTTGTGGACCTTCTACGGCCCTGTCCAGCTCTCCGAGAATAACCGCCAGTCTCCTGAAATCTCCTCCATGTTCTGGAGATTGTGCTGGGAGACACATTAAACCCTCTTGCTGCAGCACGTGTGGATGTGCCATCCTGGAGAAGTTGGACAACCTGTGCAACTTCTGTAGGGTTAAGGAATCGCCTCATGCTGCCAGTAGAGATAATTACTCAAGCCAAAACTAGCACGAGTGGAAAACCAGCCAAAAAAGATCAAGAGGGAGAAACTTGAAATGACCTCCACATGTTAAACCAGTCCTGTTTTGAGGGTTTTGTAATTGTTGCCACTTTAGTGCTCCTGTCGTTAAGTCCATGAACACCAATACAGCTGAAAGTGATTAACAATGCCCTCAGCTGCTTAATCAACCAGAAAATTATCAGACAGGTTTAATTGATTTCATGCCAGGCCCAGTAAAAAAAGTGTTCCTTTAATTTTTGTGAGCAGTATATATATATATATATATATATATATATATATATATATATATATATATATATATATATATATAGTTTTATGGGGAGACTTTTTTCATCATTCTAAGCTGAGGAATAAAGGCGGTTTTAATGACTTTTCCCTTTTTTTCCCTCCATGCTGTCGAGAGTGGAAATGACACATTTCAGTGCCCCTGCAATGTCTTCATGTGGCATTTTTCAGTCCCACTGACTCTTGGCTGTGTTAATAATCCCACAGCACTGGTGTAATGGATTCATCCTAACCCAAGCTTTATCCCAGGTAACCTCCTTTTCTCTAACTAAATCCACTGATTATTACACAAAATACTTTTCCCTCCTCATGCACGTTCTGTCAAAGTAGCTCTTTCAGCATCCCAGCCCTTTGGAGGAATTATGGGACTTATTTGGGTTTTTGCTGAACGCAGATAATCGGCAGTTCAGAGCAGGGTTTTAAATCTTGTGTTTAAAATAAATTAGAAAAATTATTAGCTCTTCTGTTTTTACAGATAACAAAAGTTAACCATTTTGTGGCTAACAAGAAGAATGCCGATACAAAAGGGTGCATGTTGCCACCAACTGTTAGTAGAGTGGAACGCACTTCATTCAATAATTTGGTTTTCTTATTAACATGTAAACTAGGATAAAGGCTCCCAGTTTTACCGTGATTACTACTGTAACACGACTTGCATGTGCATGTAAACACACAGACTAGCCGTTAGCTCATGATTTACTTAATTAACTTGTTTTCCTTGAGGTAATTTAAACATTTTTAAAGTTTTCAACAGAAACACTTCAGAAAACTACGGAAGAGGATTAGGGCCACTGAAAAGAAAAAAAAGAAAAGAAAGAGAATTCTGACTTTTTTCTCAGAATTCTGACTTTTTTCTCAGAATTCTGACTTTTTTCCTCAGAATTCTGACTTTTTTCCTCAGAATTCTGACTTTTTTCCTCAGAATTCTGACTTTTTTCTCAGAATTCTGACTTTTTTCTCAGAATTCTGACTTTAATCTCAGAATTCTGACTTTTCTCAGAATTCTGACTTTAATCTCAGAATTCTGACTTTAATCTCAGAATTCTGACTTTAATCTCAGAATTCTGACTTTTTTCATTCTGAGATTAAAGTCAGAATTCTGAGAAAAAAAGTCAGAATTCTGAGATTAAAGTCAGAATTCTGAGATTAAAGTCAGAATTCTGAGAAAAAAGTCAGAATTCTGAGAAAAAAGTCAGAATTCTGAGAAAAAAGTCAGAATTCTGAGATTAAAGTCAGAATTCTGAGAAAAAAGTCAGAATTCTGAGATTGAAGTCAGAATTCTGAGATTAAAGTCAGAATTCTGAGATTAAAGTCAGAATTCTGAGAAAAAAGTCAGAATTCTGAGAAAAAAGTCAGAATTCTGAGAAAAAAGTCAGAATTCTGAGAAAAAAGTCAGAATTCTCTTTCTTTTCTTTTTTTTCTTTTCAGTGGCCCTAATCCTCTTCCGTAGAAAACCTCTGAACATCTGCTTTAAATTTAAAACTAAGCAGTGGATGGGGGTTTAGGAGTGGTTACAGCCATAACTCCTCCCCCAAAACCATTTCAAATAGTCTGTGCATCGCAGCAGCACAATAAAACTCCTGAAGTTATGTTATCTTTTACATCACTAGCACTCTCCATCTGACCACCCTCTTTACATTTCTAGATGTGGCTCTTAGTCAAACTCAAGTTCACAGAATTTTTCACCTCATAGTCAGTGGCGCCCCCAAAGGGTGGCCATAGATAATTGCTGGCCCCCCCAGGGAAGACCAGTGTTCTTTAATAATGTAAAACCAATAGAAATTTATACAATAAAATCAGAATAAAAAAAAGTGTATATGTTTCTGCTGCTCACCATTTAAAAAAATGTATATCTCTGTTTTGTTTTTTGTGAAAACAGCAACAGGCAAATGAAACCAAAATTTTTAATTCTAAAAAAAAATTGGAAATAACATTTCAAATTACTGAAATGTATTTTTCTGATATTTTGTATTTCTCACATTCGAGTGTTTTGGATGCATATTGTTTTTAATAAAAGAAAGGAGCATGCATCGCCACAGGCTAGACTTTCCCAGAGTTACCACAAGGACCAATTTGGTGTGCCACCCCAAAAGTCTCTCTGGCCACCTGTATCAAAATTTTCTGGGGGCGCCTCTGCTCATAGTTGTTGTATTTCTTTCACAAATTTACTTCGATCCTTTAAGTTTACTAGCAGTTTTTCTTCTCTTGTCCATCAACACATCTCTACACCCAGTTTCACATAAACTTGCTTGTAGCCTACTTTTTCAGTCTCCGTCGTTCTCCTCCCCCTAACCGTCCATCAGTCCATTCATTTATCTTTGTATTGCATTTTCTGATGACTAGGATCAAGAACAATGCCGAGCTAAGGCAGGCAAGGTCTGTTGGATGCGTGATGGAGTGCTCCACTCAGCAACCTGGCAGTGACGTGAACAAATTGATTTTCTGACAGATTAAAAAAGATTAAACCAGCCATAAAAACAAGCAGGAAAGTGCTTAATGGACCATATGTGCACAATAAGCTTTCATATGTATTCTTTTTCCTCCTCTCCTCGAGCCCATCCATCTCATTTAGCGTGACAAGCTGCAGATCATGCTAATGTGACTATCATGGCTGGACTGTGTCCTTCATGTTATTTACACTGGATGAATGGATATTTAACAGAATTGTCACCAAATTTAACAAGTTTACCCAAAAGGTCATTTCAACACCACTGGTGCTGCAGATGCATTATTTAAACTAAACTGGAACTCTGTTTAAAGTTCTCAGCTGCTATTGGGTCAGCTGGAAAGAAGACGGAGTGATGTTTTATTCTACTTTAAGCATGGCAGGATGCAATTGACAAAATAATTTCCAAGTACTGTGAACTGTTAATTTGTTAGAAAATGTTCTGAATGAAAAATATTAGGACTTTGTTTCTTAAGTTATAATAGTTCTATGATCTGTACCAGGGTTTCTCAACCCTGGTCCTCAGCGCCCCCCTGGTGCTGCATGTTTTCTATGTGTCTGCTTCAGCACACCTCATTTACATATTTGCATCGCTTCCTCAAGATGTCATCAGGTGTGTGTGTGTGTGTGGGGGGGGGGGGGGGGGGGGGGGGGGGGGGGTGCGATGAGAACCGGGGTTGACAAACACTTATCTATACCAAACATGTTCATGTTCCTTGCACTATATCCCTCTCACATAAGACCAGTCGGCCATGGCAGATGGCAGCTCATCAGGGCCAGGTTTCTTCCCGTTAAAGGAGAGTTTTTCCTCTCCACTGATGCTACATGCTTGCTTAGTATGGGGACTGATGTAAAGTCACTGACACAACAAGTCAGTGACTCGATGCAACCTGCTGGGTTTCCTTACATAAGAAACTTTTAACCAACTGGGATAATGAACTGAACTTAATGCACTGATAAGTAGGTTCAATTGGAATGTTTACTTTTTTCTATAAAGTAGGGATACCTCACTGACTTCAGCTTTGTTACAATTAGTATTATAAAAGTGGGTTAGCCATTAGTTAATGACTCAGGAGGTAGGGAGGAGGGGTATTCATAGGCAGTTTCTGCTCGTTAAACAATAGACAGCTACCATTTATAATCTCAATTCTCTCGTATATTCCAGTCAGAAGTGACAATGCTCCTTAGATGAGAAGAGAAACGTCTTCAAGAAACCAAAAAAGTCCAGTTGCCTTCACTTGAACCCCTTTGGATTATCATGACCTGGATGACTGAACCTTTACCAGCACAACATCTCCACATACTCACTCAGCTGTTCGACAGACTGGCTCAAGCCAATCTCACTCTAAATTTGGCAAAATGTGACTTTGTTGGAGCCACTGTCACTTTCTAGGAAAGGAGGTTGGGCAAGGCAAAGTAAAAGTCCCTCAGCAGGACAAAGTAAATGCTATGTTGGATTTTCCCACTTCCTCCATCCGCAGGGAGTTGAGATTTCTGGGTATGGTCGGCTACTACAGAGGGGTTTGTTGAAATGTTTCTACTTTAGTACACTCGACAGAACTGTTATGTCCTAAAAAAATGTTTGACTGGACCCCTGATTGCCAAGCGGCTTTTGAAGCAACCCACCACCTATGTGTCGAGACACTGCTACAGTCTCCTGCTTCAGCACCAGAACAGCTCCACCCTGGGTCTCTCTGTAGTTCAGCACCAGGGACAGCGCCATAGCAGAGAAGCCCTTTGCAGCTACACTGATTTAGCTGAAGAGCAGCTCTCTTTAAAAGCAGCCAGCTGTCTTGTGATCAGGGGAGAGAAGAGAAACAGAAGCAGATCTGTGCTGTGGTCATCTTCTTCCCTACTCACTTCTGAAATGTTATGTAAGCATACTTTAGACATTAGACTAAGGATTTTTAAGTGGGTTGAATTTAAGTTTGGTAAAAGAGAGCTCCTCATTCGGTATGTTGTTCACGTTTCTAATAAACCGTTTGTTGTTGTATTGAACATGTCTTGCTCGTTTTTATGCTGCATTCTCTACATATTCCTAGCAGAGCCAGCAAAGGTTGTAACACCAGAATAAGCTGATGCTTGCTGCCAAACTTCAGTCAAAAATAGAAAATCCAGGTTTTTAGTGAGAATTAGATCGTTAAGGACTTATTGTTAATGGAGCAGGTATTTAATAATGCCATGCTGAGTGAGGTGGAGAAATCAGAAAGAAACAGCTGGAGTTAGTGGACGTAAGTTAGCAGGGTTTGTTCCGCAGGAGTTTTAAAGTCCACTCATGGAGGGGACAGGAAGAGAAACAACTGAAGAATGAGGATTAACAGACCTGAGATAACATGGACGGCGAGACAGCGCCGCACCACACCGCAGCCCGGCGGGAAAAAGAAAGTGGAGCTCACGTCCACAAACAAAGGAGACACAGCTAGGAGATCACATCTATGTTTACTAGCTAAACCACACTTCAAGAGAAACCTCGTTCTCACTGGATTCTTGCTCGTTTCCCCCTTTTTTTCACCAGGATCAGAAAAACATCGCCAGAGGTGCTTGGTTCAGATCAAGCACTTGGCTTGGGTCCAGCACCCTGCGAGCGTAAACAAAGTGGGAAGCAAATCCATGGCACATCTTGACCAATCATGGACAATCGGAAGGATAAAAGAGTCTAGCGATCATCGAGATGGTAGACACTAACGAAGAGGACCGCAGACAAAAGCAAGGCAGAAAGCAGAAAGTTAGTTGAGAAAAGTTTGAAAGAGATCAATAACAGCGGCAAAGCTAAGCACATGAGCCATCTTGTTATTGTCCAGAAGCGGAAGTGAAACAAGCTGAAGCTGGCCACACCCACTCATCCCCGCTCAGCTCTCTTGCACATGAGAAGTGGTTCTGTTCTATTTTCCCAGTTTGTGACATCACAAATGAGGACTTTTTGTAATGGCTTGTTTTAGGCACATTCTTCCTAAAACCAAACAGACAGAAAACGGATGGATTTGTTTTCCTGTTGCAAGTGTTTCTAGAGGCAGTAGAGATCCACATGGCAGCACAAAAGGTGACTTTTACATAATATGTCCCATTCAGGAAATATTTTCCAACCAAAATTCAGATGCTACACCATAATGAATACACAAGAGGTTTCAGCCCATTGTACCTTACAGCTGGACCTAAAGTCACACTTTCTCAGCCAGTTTTTACCTTTAAAATTCTGCCTTTTCAGTTCCTCCTTTCTCCCCATCCTTCCTTCTCACCAGGATCTTCTTTTTGCAGCAGGAGCTGAACTGCAGAACTTGCACGGCTCCTTTCTTGATTCAGTCAAATCTTCATAAATGCCTCCCTGGAAAGCTGCAAACGACTATTACATAAAAGCTGAGTCACTTTCTACCCCGAAACTGCCAGAGCACACTGCCAAACCAAAGAGGAAGAGATGGGGTATTTTTGGATGCTGGGATCTACAGAGTGGCTTTTAAATCAGCTTTCCATGTTTTCTTTTCACTTCTTTCCTTTCTGCTCCTCAGTAGGCGAGAAAACCCTAAAAAGAAAATGGAAAAAAATCACTGTTAACTCGAACAACATGTCCAAACTGATCCTTTTACATGAAATGAGAATGTGTGATCTTGTATATCTGTGTGTGTTAATATGGGTGTGTGCTAGTGATCAGCTCTGGAGTTGGCTTCCCAGCAGAGCCCTAAGTCCGTTTGTTTTACAGTGTTTGGATTTCTCTGGATATTCCCTCAGCGCTCAGTCCTAAAGCAGCGTTTCATTTAAAAGTAAGGTTGCTTCTAGATCACATCACATACGAGGTGTGTGCGTGCATTGGATGAGTGTGTGTTAATACAGTGACCAAAAAATTTAAATATAAACAGTTTATTGAGTAACTCAATTTCATTACAAAAAGCTAGTTACTTTTTTAACGATTTGATTACTCGACGCAGCTGAGAACTGATTTGTGGTCACAGTGAAATACTCATGAGAAAAAACTGCTAAAAATGTAAAATATCAATAATTTACTATATACAAAAAGCACTTTAAAATCTAAAGCAAAACCACTAAGACACGTTTGCTGTCATTGCTTGAATTGTTTGGGAGGACTAGTTAGTAAATAGTTCCTTCTCTTTGTTTACTTTAAGTATTTTACCCATCTAATCGATCATAAACTGCATTTCTCTTCCTGTCATGGGATTTGTCACAACTTCCTCTGCATCTTTCATCCCAAACATGCAAACAAAAGTCTTAATGATAGCTTGCTAACTTACTTTTTGTCAATGCTGTAAAAACAAACTAAAGCCCACCTCTTCTCCACTCAGGCAAAAAAACAACCTCAGTCACCACTTTTTCTCTCCGTTCAATACTCCTGTAATCCACTGTTGCTCCAACTAGTTGAAGCCAGGCTAAACATTGCAAAACAAATGACAACAAAAAACAAACAATCTTAGGCACTACTTTTCCCTTTGTTCACTACTCGTTTCTCTCACTGTTTACCATGCTTTTGCCGTCTGATATGGTGGACCCATGTGATCAGGTGACGTATGTGAAAAGGGTCAATAAGCTGAGAAGCTCTGATATCCTGCAGGGACTCAGAGAAACCCCTTCTCCCCCAGCAGCAGTTCTCTTTTGCACATGAGGTGGTTCTATTCTACTCTACCAATTTGTGACATCACAAATGGTGACTTTTTGAAACAGCTTGTTTTAGACACATAATTCCTAAAAGGAAACACTGACAGAAAAAGGATGGATGGGTTTTTTCATGTTTGGAGTGTTTATAGAGGCAGTAGAGACCCACATGGCAGCACAAAACATGCAAAAGGTGAGTTCTGCATAATAAGTCCACTTTAAAATGCCTTTCATCTGCATAACAAAAAAGAACTTACTTAGTGAAGATGTTGTGCTTCTCATCTAAAAGATTTTAAAAACTTACACCAAAAACACATATGGGAAAAGTTCAGTTCCCTCTTTAAAAAATAGTGTTTGGCTCAATCAGATTTGGTTTATCTTCACTAATCACATTTATTCTATTTCTTTCAGCTCTGGCTGAGTTGAGATGTAGCTTCATGTGTGTCAGGTCAGTCCTGACCTAACGTCCTTCAGGCTGAACAAACTGAGAGGAGGAAAGATGGGCCTAGAGTGTGTTTTAGTTCATTACTGTATAAAGTAAATACATGAATGAAGACAAGTAGATGCAGAGAGTGAACTAATTAATATTCGTTTAATGGGAGGCAACATGAACACCAAAACATTGGACAATCCTTAATATGCAAAAAATAAACTGACGAGAGAGAGAGAGAGAGAGAGAGAGAGAGAGAGAGAGAGAGAGAGAGAGAGAGAGAGAGAGAGAGAGAGAGAGAGAGAGAGAGATCCTCAGCGTCCCTGGCTAGGCTGTGGTGTCATCACAGTGTGTGAGCGCCACACTCTGTCACTCTGCCTCTCTGGCAAGAACCCTATCAAAAAGCAACAGCCCACATTTCCTGTGGAGAAACTGTTCCAATTTTTTTCTTCTTGTTTTTAAAAACATGCAGCAGTTGTCATCAGCAAGGGTTGTTGTCAGGAATCTTTCTAGACCAAGGACACTAATATCCACAAAACACCTTGATGTGTATTGACTCAGATGGATTAAAAGTCACTAGAACGCGGGCTTTTGTGCGCCGAGCACATTTTTGGCAGGCCCACGCCAAAACAATGTAATAGGATTTCCTGGCAGTGAAATGCAAATTTAAAATCTCCTTTTGAAGTGTTAATTAGCAGAGGTAAATAGAATCCATACAGCAAATAAGACCAGAACAGTTATGATTGTTCAGTCATGGTCTGTCAGTCATCTGGACCTAAACATCCTGACCTTTTATGGATTCTGCTAAAGCAAACTCTGTATGTGGCGTCCAGCGCATACATGGCTTTAGACTGTTATGTTTTCTGTCCCTTGCAGCAGGTCACCTACTTATTGCAAAGCACTCAAGATAACAACATCATCCGGGGTATCGAAGATGGAAAACACAATTTTGTCTCCGATGATTTCATTAATTTCCTCACTGCAGGAGATTAAAGTGAATTAAAGTTCCTGGACTCCACAACAAGAGCTTGTTTTACGGTAAGTGGCCCCTGAAGGTAACGAGGCCATTAGTGGCACCATCTTTTGGGAGAAAATACTTTTTAACCTTCATCCAGGTTTGACCCTTACGACCAGAAGCACATGTTGAGTAACGGTGCTGTTGCTGCCCTTGACTCTTAGACTGGATCGCTCCCTGGTGCTGCAGACAGGCTGGGCACTCACTGAAAGAAAATTATCACTGTTGGTGCGAGGCCGCAGAGGGATCATTTTCTTGTCACGGCGCACACGAGTGGTTTTAACCGATTGTCCGGGACATCTGTAAAAGAGCTAGACCCTCCTTTTTCCATGTAGCCTGGACCACATCCATCAGATAAGACCTTTGGCTGTCTGCAGCATGAGCCCTGGCACAGAAAAGGACTGAGATGTATCGGGAATGGGTTTGTCCCTGCCTGGTTTCCCAAGGAATACTGGTCAGATCTGCTCAGCAAGATTTAAAGCGGATTGCAGGAGCATGCTCACTGCACAAGTGATGCCTTGTGTTTGGTTTTATTTTCCATTCAGTTTAAAAAGATCATAATCTCATAGTTTTGAGGGCTCAATAAAACATTCTACTAGAATATTTTCACCATAATTTATGTCAAAGCTAAAAACTGAGAGCCCTAAATGGATTCAAGTTGTGCAATTAAGGGATCCTAGGCAGTTTTGGCTTGTTTTTAGCACCCCCTAGTGTCCGTTAGTGAAACCAAAAGTGAAACTTATCTCCTCGCTGTGCGTTCGTCTTTTTAACACCTTAATCTAACTGCTGAAATGTCTCCTCAGCCTTCATTAGTGTCTACAGGAGCGGTTCATCACTAAATCAAATCAGCTGTGTTTAGATCTAAAACATGCAGGAAGCAGACTGCAGCGTCAGGTACGTCAACTCCACTTTTTCTAAACAACAGGGACCTGACCGCCACTCTGAAGTTGCAAGTGTGGTATTCTGGCCACAGAGTGACATTTCATTAACCCTGTAAATGGTCATTTTACCACATACTGGCTCAAGAAAATGATTTTAAAATATGAAAAAGTTGCATAGTATGGCTTTAAAACTGGTCAAATTTTCAATATATGCATGTTTAGCTTCTTAGCAAATGTTTCCACACCTCAGCCAGCGATGTATGGGGTCACCAGTTGTGTTAATGTCTGATTCTGACATCAGAAATAGTTTAAATTGGCAAAAATAATCATTAGCCTAAATCTGTAAGTGATACTTTAATAAAAAAAAGGTCCAACTTTAGTATAATTAGGTTCATTTTAACTCATTATAATGAGTTAAAGGTTAAAAAAATAATAATAAAAGTTGTAAATAGTGCAATAAGGAGAGGTAGAAAATGCTATTTTGAATTTCAAATAAACCACAGAAACAAGAAAATTCTGCATTGCAGCAAAACAATTAGATGTAAGCCTAACCCGGCTTTCCACAGGATGTGAAAGCGGCGTGCAACGTAATAACGCCATTTTACCCACGAGCTCATTCCCAACCGGGAGCGATTCTGACGCGAAACGGGAGCAAAATCGTTCCACACAGCTGATCCTGCGAGGTCACAAAATCACGGGAGAATTGCAACACCATGCGTGATTTTAGAAGTCCACACAATAACAAGCAAGGAGAAAGACAGCTGCATGTAGCCGAAAAGGTCTGAGGTTTATTTTCTGTTCTGTTCACATCGGTCACTAACATCTAAACTGCGAAGTTTGACGTGTTTTAGAAGCGTAGCGCGTACAAAAATAGACTTGAGACGTAATGATGGCGTCCCGTCGCTTCTGGGACGCGTTCAAAATGTTTCACATAGTTGCCAGTGGAAAGGACCCTGTCTACAATAATGGCAGCTAATTGCCGCGTAGTACGTTTCGCGGCTGTTTCGCGACGCTTTCACGTGCGGTGGAAAGCCGGGGTTATTTTGTATTAGTTCAGTGAAGTTAGAATTTAAACCTTATAAAACATATTTTCACACCTAATTTTATTCTGGATGCTGAGATTTTGGCTCTTTGAAAGGTCCATCTCACTCTGCTTCAGCTGCTGCATTTACATCTCTTCAACCAAACAGATGCATTTCTCACACAGATGCACACAAACATCTGACATTCAGATTCCCCAACAAACACAGAAATGTCAACAAACACACACACACACACACACACAGCAGGCGTTCAGCAGTCATGCCTTTCTGTAGGATTCTCCTCTGGGTGCTGCGTCCAAGGTGAGCGCGCTGGCTGGCAGCTCCTGAGGAGTTGGTAGGAAGAGATAGCTGAGCGAAGCTATTAAAATACGGGCAGGAATTTCCCTTATCTCTCCCTTCGAGGCAGCTCGCTCCGCTTTGTGCTATTATGGAGATAAAATGCACAGAGGCTTGGAATGAGGGAGGGTGAGGAGGGAGGATGGAGCGAGGGTGAGGAGGGGAGGGCGAGGTTCGGGAGGAAAGGCATAAGAACGTCAGATTTATGGAGCTCTGGAAGCTTAAGGTTATTAAATCGGAAGATTACTCGACTGCGAAATTGTTGAAGTTTTTACGAGAAGTTGAGGGATTTAGGTTGGTATTAAACAGCAAAGCATTACGAGTCCAGCAATAAACATTATTCACAGTTTATTTTTACTCCCTTTCTTCTTTTCTGTTCACCATTTTCATAAGCCCAGCAGTCTGTCTTCTCCCTTCTTTCATCAGCCGCACAAAAACCACTGAGCTCCTCCTAAACGCTCATTGTAAAGGACGTCTGCTCCTCCCATATCCTAACACTTCCTGTTACAGCATGGACGCCAGCAGAGGAAACGCAGTCAAAAAGAAACCAGGTGAGGTCAAAAAAAGAGGAAATTTAAATTCTGAGCAGTTTTGCCCATTTTCTGTCAATTTTTTTAGAAAGCAGTTTGATGCAAACAATTTGTGCTTTACAAGGATGTGCAGGTAAACAACAGACTCCTTGGTCTTATTGACCAAGAATAACAGCCTCTAATGCTCTGAGCCACACAGACAAATTACTTTAATGCTTCTGTGAGCGTTAACTCTAGCTGCAGATGAACAGCAGCAACAACAACAACACTTTCTTTACTCCAATAGGAACTATTAAAGACCAAGTTCACTCATTTCTTTAATATATTGGCAGTGGTGTCTAGTATAAATAAATAAATAATGAATGAATGAATGCCTTGTGAATCTCTGTGGGAGAAAAAGCTCTTGCACTCCTGTTTCAGGAAGAAAAGGTTAGTCGGAGGAGTGGGGAGCAGAAAACGACAGGATTTGGAGTTTTATTTCCCGATATTTGGACATCTCTCCTCTGATTGACTAACAGCAACACGACTCTACCACTGACTCTGTTTGCTCTGCAACGTTGATGTTTTATCTCCACAAATAACACAAGCCTGAAGGAGTTCTACTGTGTGGTGGAGTTGCTAATGCTAACAGTTAGCTTCTACTAGCCAAGACGTACTCTGCTGCTTCCTGGACGCTAAACCAACAATAGACTTCCCCGTTGTGAGCCAAGATGGATGAGTCCATGAATGCTAATTTGACAATGTGACATGCAAATTCCATTTCCATTTATATTTGTAGAGCACACTTATACACAGCCGAGGCCAACCAAAGTGCTGTACAGTAAAAACAACAGGCATACACAAAAAACCAAACATACAATACAGGAAATGGTGAGTCACTGGCTTTTCTAATCCGAGCGTTTTCCCGTCTGTATTCTATTGGTGACTAATGCAGGAAATAGGGGTAGAAGACTATTTTTACGTTCCGCTTGCATGTTAAATTCAGAGTGGCCAATATTTTAGTATTTCAAAAATAAGTAAAAAAAAAATGGTTTCTCAGTGAGCTTGGTCTCCTCCCGTCTACTCCTCAGTGACCCTCCTGCGTTTATCTGCATCAGTGCTCAGCATTATTATCAACTGGCACAAAAACTCTACCTGAAACTGTAACAAACATTATCACACACAACACTCACTCCGAGCCTGATGGCAATGTGAACTGATATTAGCTAAATTAAATGAACCATGGCATCTTTGCATTTATAAATAAATATAGTAATTATCGCTGCTAAATTACAGGTAGGGAGTGATCTTTAGAAGCTGTTAAAAGTAATTTTTTAGCTAACTCACCTCAAAAGCTATGCTAGGACTCTGACTCAATGCTAATGCTAAACAATAGCTAAGCTACAGCATAAACACTCACTTGTGGCTAATCCAAGTCCCAACTGCTACAAGGCGTGGCCAGAGACCCCGATGCTTTTGTAACCTACAGCCGCAGCGCTGCTACGTGGTAGTGCACGGCTACGTAGCACTGTACAGTTTCAGCCATTGGACAAGACGGATTCAAATTTCTGTTGCAAATTGCTGTTGCATAGTTTTAAGCTGAAGATGGCGCTAGACTGACTTTTTTAGGCTGAATTTTGAGTTTTTGAAGAAAATGCACAAAAATAATGACTACACATGTCTACAACACTATTAGACACTCATTTATAAAAGTTATCAGCAAAAAAAGTTGATTTTGGTGTTACTCGCTCTTAAATGGTTGTCCTCTTCTTTCCCCTTTTCCTGCAGCAGTCTGCATTCATGCACATCCAGCCATGTTCACTGATGACACGTACAAATGATAGTAGAGTCAGAAATATTAGGAGTCCTTGGTGTGCCAAAACATGATCCTTCTTATTGAAGGGATCATCTTTATTGTTAGTTCTGTTCAAAAGGGTGTTTGGTTTTGTTCCAAAAATGTTTGCAACGTGTTCTGCATTAGTAGTTAACACTGGAGCCTTTTCTCTGCCGGTTTTGTGCCAAAATAAAAGTTTGGTTTCCTCAGAAGGACATGAGCAAATACATTCATCACACACACACACACTGGTTGATGTTAATACTGTGGTTGCATCCTGCTGCATTTCCCTTTCCTCCGTTTAACAACCCAAACGTTTTCAGGTCAGATGGCGGTTAAATGGGATTGATGGAGGCTACCACCATGTTCAGTCAGTGCTTCTCCTGAAACAGGATTTAATCTGAATTCCACAGAAATCTGTACGCTTTACATCATCAGGGTCTTTACTGGCACAAATATAAACTGAAACTCTGAAGCAGTGCATTCATTTATGCATAATTTATATTTTATGTGTTCGGTACTGAAGTGAAGTCTGAACCAGGCTGAAATTTGAGAGCAACAACCAATTATTTCACCCCGTGTCATAACTGAGATTTCCTTTATACAGCCTTGGATAAACTACTAGGACTGTGCTGTGGTCATTTCATTATAATTTCATTTAATTACAGCACATAGATTCCTGCAGGAATGTGTTTGTCCTGTTTTCTTATTGTCTGCTTTTGGATTTTGTTGCCGTTTCATGTTTTGTTTCCTTTTACCTAATTTCTGATTTCCCAAAACAGTTGGATCCAATTTGCTAATTACTTCACCTGCGTTGACTGTTGTATCACCAACAACACACCCAGAAAATGATTAACTCTCCAACAATCCAAAAGTGCTCAGCAGCACAACCAACACAATCAAGAGCTGACAGGCTTCCCCACAGATCCCATTAAGCCTGTGGGGTTTAACACGCGTGCTCTCAGAGACACAGCTGTTTCACCCACACGCTACATCTTCTCCATTAAATGATGATGAACAATCCCTGCACTAAAATAAAATCTAACACAATGTTTTACTGAATAAAAACCTGCAATTAAACTGAAAAAAGAGTGCAGTTTAACCAATAAACTTTACAGTTCTTCTATAAAAAGCTCAATTTAGACACTAAACATCTATTCCTGTTTATGATGGAACTCCTAAAGACTCAAAAATCTATTTAACTAAATAATAATATATATAAAGCTGTAAAAACAAACCAAATTAAAGGTTGAATATGGAACAATTCGATAAAAAGCTATATTTTAAAGAAAAAACTACCTCCACGGGGTGTTTAGAGGTGTGCAGAATGAAGGTACAGTATTTCATTTTAAAGCTATATTTTAATAAAAAAAATAATCAAAGATTTATTTTGACGGGAACGACACTGGGTTTATGTTTACATCTACCAGCCACTAGAGGGCATCATTGCAGGTTGCCAAATACGGTAAACAGTCTGCTCGGCACAGCAAGGCTGGCACTGTGGAAAATGGCGGACTCGGCAAGTCAAGTAGCAGCTTCTGAGCCCAGAAGATGTCGTCATCCTTCTCAGAAGAGGAGCGACCATAAAAGATCTCAAACCAGAGTGAGTTTAGGTCGTCACTGGACGTGGTGCTGGCTGCTCACTTCACGTATCGGCAGTGAACCTGGCACCCCGACGGCTGCAAACTTTGTGCTATTGTTGCAACTACAACCTCCACACACTAGATGTGGCTTTGTTTTTCCATTTTCAACCTTTAAGTAACAACATTGTTGCTCCCACCTTTTTATTAGTCCTGTAAAATGTTAAATCCTTGTCATAACCTTGAACTGTGAACTCAAAGAACAGATTAAAGCTTCTTGAATTCTCCCTATAAAACATGTTTTTGCATCAATCTCCTGGTATCATGTCTTTAAAACTGAGAAAATACAGCTCTGAAACAATAATTCCAACAAAAACTCTTGTCCCATGTACTGATTTACATTTAGCTTCCCATAATTTGCAAAAGAAAGAACATTTCTGATAATCAGTACACACAGCCACCCATCCATGGCATCACTCAGTCACTCATTTTCTGTACCTGACTGATGCTCTACAGCAGGGGTGGGGAATCCTGGTCCTGGGGTTCCACGTTCCAGTTGTATTCTTCCAACACATCTGATCATCACCTGTTCAGCAGCTCATGTAGCTCTGCAGAAGCCTGTTAATCACCTGCTGATTAAAATCAGGTGTGTTGGAGCAGAGAAAAAACTAAAACCTGCTGATAGGTGCCCTCAAGGGACCAGGATTCCCCACCCTGTTTTGTGTCAAGGTCTGGATTCGACACCCCCAAATTTGTTAGAATTAGCTGTAAAAAGACCCAAATGGAGACATGCTGGAGGCAGATTTGGGAAGAACACTAAATAGTTTTGCCAAAACCAAAAATGATTGTCAAACAAGAAACTGGAGCAGTTTAATGAAGATTAGAGGAGGATGTGACCAAACTCTGAGGAAGTCAGAGCGTGTACAGGGAGCACTGACTGGTTATTGAGCACAGGTGTGCTGATCAGTAATGGGAGACAGGTGGTGAGGGTCTGATGTGGAGGCAAAACAGAAAATATTCAAACACAATACAAATACTTTACTACATCCACTTTTCAGCATTTTTAGTTTTAGCTGTGAGCTGAAAGATGCCATTTGAGCAACTTTAATGTTTTATTAAAGGAAATAAATACGTGAACTTTACTTGTTGTTTCACCACAAACGAATGATTGAACAGAAACATAATACAGATAAATATGTCCAATATCTTGTTTACCAAGGACTCTCCTGCTGTTTGTTGACACTCTGACTGAAAGTCAGCCATCTCCTGCTTCAAAAGATAATTCTTCTCTGCAGCGTAACAGAGAAAAAAAATCATTAACCCCAGTGCCACACGTGCAGTTCTGGAGACATGCTTGTGTAATGTGGCTGAAAGCAGCTTTTTAATGCTGTAAACGCTAACATGCTAAACGTCAGGATGCATTTCACACTTCAGTTAAATCGTCAACAGCTTGTCTGCTACGCTGGGCTTCACGAGCGCTAAACAGACCTAAAAATGACTTCATAAATATTACATGAAGTACATGTGGAGTAAAGTCAGATTACACTATCCCGTGAATATTTGTGAGTTATGATTATGCTTATTGCACCATGTTTGGGTGTATAGCACGAAAGGGAAAGTTGAGGAAATACAGATTAATGTGTTTGTGTGAATGCATTAAAGGTTTTCTCGTTACTTCATTTTCATTGTTTGGGTCCTTGAGTGCAACAGAAACAGGCTGTAAAAAGAAACAATGCTGTTAGCTTTGGGTTACATCGCTGTGAATGTGTGAGTAAAGAGTTTTTATTTACACAAGTTGGGCTTGTTTCGGGTGAGAGTTGGACTCCGCCAAGGCTGCTCTTTGTCACTGATTCTGTTCATAACTCTTATGGACAGGATTTCTAGGTGCAGTCAAGGTGGTGGGGGGATCCGTTTTGGTGGCCTAAGGATCAGGTCTCTGCTTTTTGCAGATGATGTGGTCCTGTTGGCTTTATCAGAACGTGATCTCCGGCTTTTGCTGGAGCGGTTTGCAGCCAAGTGTGAAGCAGCTGGGATGAGAATCAGCTCCTCTAAATTCAAGACCATGGTCTTGAGTCGAAAAAGGGTAGAATGCCTTCTCCAGGTCAGGGGTGAGGTCCTGCCCCAAGTGGAGGAGTTTAAGTCTCTCTGGGGTCTTGTTCACGAGTGAGGGAAAGATAGATCAGGAGATCGATAGGTAGATTGGTGCTGCGTCTGCAGTGATGCGGGCGTTGTACCGGTCTGTCGTGGTGAAGAGAGAGCTGAGCAGGAAGGCAAAGCTCTCGATTTACCAGTCGATCTACGTTCCAACCTCACCACCCCTCCCTGGTGAGGTTTTCCGGACTTTTCCAACCATGAGGAGACCTAAAGGAAGACCCAGGACACGATGGAGGGACTATGTTTTTCATCTGGCCAAGGAACGCCTCGGGATTCCCCAGAGGAGCTGGTCCAAGTGGCTGGGAGAGGGAAGTCTGGGCCTCTGCTTAGATATTCTATTGATGGAATTGGTAGAAAATTTGAAGAAATTAATAAATTGAGTTAAAGCTATTTCAAATTTCTGATCCACTAACCTGAAATAGTCACTTGATTTTCAGAACAGCTGATTTTCATAACTATAAATGACCTTCATGATGCATCATGTATTCACTTTGACTATAGTTCTTCTAGGACCTAATATTTATATTTTGTTGTCATGTTGGTGATGCTTTATCGATAATTACTCAATTATAATGTCTTTGCTTTATTAAAATAAAAAGAGAATATATGCACACAGGTTTATTATGCTTCATGTTAAAATTAGTTTTCCAGCCTAAATACAGTCTGTCAATCTGCAGATTTGTCCAGACCTGTGTTTGTTTTGTTGTTTATTTTTGTCAACAACCTGCTTCTGCTCCCTTCCCTTCAGAAACAGATAAAGATTTAATGTTCTATCCAACATATTCACACCAACTCATTTCTTCTTTAAATAATACTAATAATTATCAGGCAGTTGCAAATGACTCAGTGATACTTCTTCTTAATGGTTAACCAGCAAGTAGTTTGTTAAAATGCTTCATTTCTTGTTATGAATCATTTTATCAAACTAAACTAAAAATCAATGCTGATTTTATGGGTGAATGAGCAAATGAATAAAGAAAACAGTCTGATGGCTCACCCTGTACACGGATTGGTACAGCTGGTTGCTTTGTAGCAAAAAGGTTGCAGGTTTGACTCCCACATAGGGGCTCTCAGCATCCCTGTGCATACATGAGTTTTCTTCAGGTACTCTGGTTTCCTCCCACAACCCAAAAAGCATGCATGCTGGGTTCTTTGGAAACTCTAAATTGGCCCTATGTGTGGGTTTGAGCAGCCCTGTGATGCTGCTATTGTTGTGCAAACCCCTGCTTTGCTCCAAAACTTGAACAAAATGCTCCTAGCTCAGATAATATTGGGATTTCATAATTAAAATTCGCAGCATAAAAGTAGATAAACACAATTCTTAATTTAGCTAGTTCGCCTCGGGCTGTAGGTGTCCAAATAAAGCCCCTACAGGGAGAAACTGAGGTACCAGACCACTATTCTGCACCCTCCAGTCCTCCCTCTGCCTGTGATGCTCACGGAGTTGTCCCCCCCCCCCCGACACGCTGCTCCCACTCTGCCTGCAGGCTAAAGCACATATGGTAGAAATGTAGAATTCTAGTGAAGAAGGAGAAAAAAAAACATTAAAATATTGTTTGCATGTTCAAAACGTGTCTGTCTCAGGCTGTCCTGGCAGTTTGGTAATTACTAAACCTGATTTTTTTGCTTTTGGAAGTTAATTAATGATTTTTGGAGGACACACAGTCAGGTTTAGCCATCAGCGATGGCACCTAGTGTAAACTCTGTGCTGGGCAGCCGCCTGCATGTCATTTATTTCCTGCAGTATCTGCCTCAAGCACACTCACGCTCAGCAGCCAACAGGCTCCTTCTGTTCCTTTATCACGCACACGATACTCACACACACACACACACAGCAGTGCAAAGGGAGTAAATGAGCACACACACATAAATGCACTCTGAGAGGATGAAAGGTGCAGAGAGAGAGAGAGAGAGAGAGAGAGAGAGAGAGAGAGAGAGAGAGAGAGAGAGAGAGAGAGAGAGAGAGAGAGAGAGAGAGAGAGGAGATTGCAGCTTAACCTCCTGGCTCCGCTGTAAAGCAGCACTCACTCTCAGGAACCTCAGTGATAGCCATCTGTCTGGCGAAGAGGAGACACCTTTACCTTCCCAACACATCGGCACACTCACAAACACTTATCCCACAAACACAAGGGCAGACACTCGGATAAAAACCAGCCTGCACTTGCAGAAGATAAGTAAAAGAAGATATTCTGAGTGCGACTTTGAGCTGTAGTTTTGTTTATCTAACAGAATTGAAGGCTCAGATTATTTTGTTTATCTGCAAAATGAATCCCGAGACTGCTCAGAATTCACACGGCACGTTGCTAACTTTCCATACGGCCATTATTCTTCATGTGAAGTTTGCTTTTCGCACATGCTACAGATGCGCACACACACCATCGATTAGCATCTATTTGAAGTCAATGTGGGGTGAAAAAACTCAGCTATAACTTGGAAATCCTGAGCAGAATTTGCAACACTTCAGATTCCTGCCATCAATCTGAAGCCGAGTCAATAGCTCCCTCTCAAGGTGATGGCTGAGCTACGGAAAGCCGTTGCTGTGTCACTCCTCTCTCCAACCTGCCATACTTTAAGCTCGTCTCTTAAAATATAAATTCCTTGAAATCCTCCCACTTTTCTACTTTGGCCACAACTCCGCGGGCCTCACCCCGCCGCTCCTCGGAGCCTCTCACCACCCCTCAATCCATCTCTGTCCTCCTGATCAATAATCAATCTGCTGGGGCCAAGGCCAGGGGCCCCACGCCATCCGTCACCATCGGGAGAGAAGGAGAGGGGAACGTGGGAGAGAATGGGAAAAAGAAAAAACAACAGCAAAGAGGAAGGAGATCTATCTCTATCTATCTCCATTCGTGGTCAGGTTCGCTCCGCCAGTATAGATCATAATTTGGAGAGGTGTAATTGCTGGTCAGAGACTGCAAGCGGGGGTTGAAGGGGGGAGAGAGAGGGAGGGAGGGGACGTCAATAATGCTTCTCCACTGCCCACCTCTCCACTCTCCTGCCTGACCCAGTTTCCCTGTTTTACTCCTCTTCATCTCCTCCTCTCTTCTTCTCACTTCTCCTGCCATCCACGCTTCTCTCAGTTCAATTTACAGAAATCCTCAGACCACAGCAACATGATTTATCACTCTTACTCTTTGACTCCATGTTGGCGAGTCTATAGGAGGCCTCTCCTTTCTCTGATTTGTGTGCTTGAAGTTTGCTTCTCTCTCACCTTGTAGGACCAACACGCTTCTGCACATCTGTCTTTGTTTATATTAGTGGGACAGGAGAGGACGATAATGATCAAAAAACACATGAATCAGAATTATAATTCAGGTTTTATTAGATTAGATAATTCTGCAACAAGTTTAAGATCAGAAGACCTTTGACCGGTTAAGATGTTTGATAAAAAAACGTGATACAGCAAGTCGCAGGCCCAGTCCAGATACCCACACTGCAGCCTGCAGTCCTCTATGGAGTCGCTTGGTGGAAGTGCATGTAAAGCTTGGCGCGTGGAGTAAATAAGTGTAAATAAGATGCCGGTCGCGGTTTGTGCTAATTTGCTGCTTGAAATTATTTTAGAAACTGATGATATTAAAACAAGAGATTAATTTACTGGCATGTTGTGTCTGAAAATACACACCAGTGCTGTTATTGGCTCACAATAATTTTCAACAGACATGTAATGCATCTTTCCAACAGAGAAACATTTGATTGTAATCACATATGTACAGAATAAGAAAATGTTCAATATTTGAATACTTAAAGTGGCTGTCTGGAGTATTTCTTTTATTCGATGGCACCATCTAGTGGCTGAAAAGCGTATCACACCAAGAGTCGTTCGATTTGCTTTTTAAGATGGCGACTGCACGTTTCTTGTTTATGAATGTGCTTCTGTAGCCGACAGAGCTAAAACACGTTGTTTTACAAGTATTATTCTCATGTCATGTTGTGTTTTCATATATTTATATTTTAAAGACTTACTTGTCCGTGAAAAGTTCACCAACGATGCATCAGCCGAGGTGCTTCCTTAACTCTGAAGCACGTAAGCGGTAGTCTAACGCTATTGGTTAGCTCTGACCAGCGCTCAGTTCATATTGCACGGAGCTCTACGGGGCAGGGGGCGGCTTAGCAAAAAAAAAAAAACGTACTGCTTACATTATATCACAGTACATCATAAGACAATCACTTTTACGGATTTCTGAAAGATCATACATCATTCCTGAAAGGGGAAAACTCTGGACAGCCGCTTTAAACTTGAAAACACCTGAGCTATTTCTTCTCCTTCTTCTCAAACATTCCATGCAGCAATGGATTGTGGGAAATATCCTGCAGATCAAGGGTGCATAAGGTTCACACTTGAGAATCGGGTCACCCTACGCACTCGTACCCCTGGACGGCAATGCGTGGAAGTGTGAGTATTGGGACTGGGCCTAAGACAAGCCAGTGATCTCTATGGAATTTACGTTAGCCCAGAATTTAGCTTGTGGGAGAACACATTCATATATTTTCATTTATTTAGTCATTAGCTCACAGAGCCCAGATCCAAGCATAGACGGGAGTCCTGAGGCAGAATGGCCAAAGAACAAAGCAGTTTTTTCAAAGACAAAAAGTAAAAATATTATCAAACCAAATAAAAATGACAGGAAATGTGTAACTTCATGTTAGGCAAGTTACTGGAATTAAAAACATTATGATTCTCATCATAAAAGCATTAATAAACCATAAAAACATAAAAAAACAGTCCCTTTCTGAGCTGTTCTGTTTGTTTTAAGTGAATCTTCATGTTTTGGTTATAAATAGGGAGAAATCTTCAAGGCTAACTCTGACGCTGAGTAGGTGTTGCAGGTGTAACTTTATTCATCCCTCTGAGCTTCTGCATCACAACTCTGATTCTTTCACTTGGTAAAGAGCGATCTCTACTGAGTTGCTCTAACAGTGTGTTAGGATTCACGTCTGCTGTCATTAGTTAGAGACACGTTAAGGTTTGTGCTCATGTGAGAGTGTATGACTCACCACTACAGTGTGTGGCTGAGGAGCTAAAATAAGTAATAATATTAAGAAGTTCAGGGACCACATCATACCTGAAACACACCCTGTTCAACAACTAAACCAACAACACTACAGCCTGGGACATCTTGGTTGTCTAGTGTTAGTGAACTGTCATCAAGTAGAATTATTTAAGTATTTAGGTTAAAAACAGAAAAGCAGCCAGCTCCTGGTGAAGTAGAAACTTGGAAAACGGGCAGAAAAGTGGGCAGCTTCTGTAAAATGGTAGATCCTTCAGGGATTCCTACTGGTTGTCCTCATCTGGAGGTTTTCTAAGAATGGAAGGAGACTGCAGGAGCAGAGTGAGAAGTAGCTGGAGGGATTATGTATCCTCTCTGTCCTGGGAATGCTGGAATCATAGGAGTTGTTGGAAACTGTAAGTTCGGAGAGGAGTGTCTGGGTTTTTCTCTCCTTGGACTTGTTACCTCCACAGCCCAACCCTGAAGAAGTGGGGTTATGGATGAATGAATGAATGAATGCTGGGTGTAATTATAATACTGGATGATACTTTGGAATACCGCAGCATGTTGGAGCTCCCCGCTCATCCAGCAGCACAGCCGTCTATGCTCGATCTACCCTAACCCTAACCCTCCCCAACCAAAAGCACTGACCATATGATTCACAACAGCTCAGATCTGTGGTGTCCATGTTCCTGATGTTAATACTCCATTGTCTGATGACTGGTCCTTTCATCGCCGTTTTACCAGAACCTCAGCTATAAAGGGAGTTTTTGTTTCTGTTGAAGCTGCATATATGTTCAACATGTTTAGAAACTCTATCAATGAACTGTTTGATCTCCTCTCCTACAAACAGATATTACTTTTCGATGTTCGTCCGTCCATATCCGTTTTCACTCGCTTTTCTGAGTCTGGGTTGCAGAAATAGCAGCTCCAGGAGCGAGGCCAATACCTGCCGTGCCCCAGCAGACTCCACCAGCTTAACTGGCAGGATCCCCAGGCATTCCTTGGCCAACGTGGAGATATAATCCCTCCAATGTGTCCTGGGTTGACCCAGGGGCTTCCGGACACACCTGAAACACCTCCTCTGGGAGGTGCCATGGGGGCATTCTCATCAAACGCCTAAACCACCTTCTCTCGACATGGAGGAGCAGCAGCTCTACTCCAAGCCTCTCCCGTATCTCTGAGCTCCACTCCCTATCTCTAACGCTGAGCCCAGCCACCCGACAGAGAAAACTCGGCCACTTGTTTTTGTGATCTTGTTTTTTCGGTCATCATCCAAAGCTCCTGACCATAGGTGAGGATTGGGATGAAGATTGCCCGGTAAATCCAGAGCTTTGCTTTCTTGCTTAGCTTCACCACAAATGATGCAGACACTGCTCCGATCCATCTGTCGATCTCCCACTCCCTCCTCCCCTCACTTGTGAACAAGACTCTTAGACACTTCAACTCCCCCACTGGAGGTAGAACCTCTGGATACCCACTCTTTTCTGGTCAAGAACCATGGCCATGGCCATGATCAGCACCTCCAAATCTCCATCCCAGCCGCTTCACACTCGGCTGTGAGCCTCCTCAGAAAGCTTTGAAGGTCACAGTTTGATGGAAAGAGAGCCACATCTTCAGCAAAAAGCAGAAACAAGATCCTCCTGCCAGCAAACTGGACACCCTCCACCCAACGGCTGCATCTAGAAATTCTGTCCATAAAGATCAGAACCAGTGATAAAGGACAACCCTGGCAGGGTCCAACTCTCACCGGGAACAGGTCCGACTTATTTGTGATGTCATGTATTACCAAATACAAAATTTATTTGCAATGTTTTACTGAGACAGGAGTGGGTGTGTCGGAAACAGTTTGTCTTTGTTCTCTTTCATCCTTCTTTAATTTCCTTTCTTTCTTTGACTGTTTTCAGCCTCCCTGCGCTCACTGAGAGTCATCAAATGAAGATTAAAGACTCGTCTGTTTTTCTCTGAAAAGCACACACACACACATATATGCTGAAGTACACATGCAAACATTTTCAAACACACACACACACACTTGGCCCCTCGGGAAACCTTACACAATTACTGCTAGAATGGGATTCATTCGCAGCCTTCAACAACTCATTAACTGCATATTGCAAATTGTAGGTTTCAGCAGAACGCATTGATGAGGAACAGTGAGAATGGGGGCACTGGGAGAAGCTAGCATCAGTTTAACGTGTGTTCAGAATTTATTAGCATATCACATATGGTACTCTGTATGTATATTATATATGGATGAGTGGGGTAGACAGGGTGGATGAAGGAATGACAAGTGTGTGTGTTTTTTATTTTTCAGCCTTGTAAGGTCAGCAGATCGAGTATTTGAGAGCGATTTTTGATTGTGTTTGAATTCCCAGATGGTTTCTGTAGGTAGGGTTAATTAACTGAGTCGATAAATACAATAAACCCAAACATGACGCAGACATTTTAGGGCAATAATTCATCATGCAAATCACACCAACCTTAGAATCAGCGGTTTTGTCATAAAATATGAGTGATTACATCGACCACAAGAGGGTTGCCATATCTAATCAACATTAGTGGGTACAAAAATGGCTACAACTCAAGTTAACTTTACATGTTTTGATTTTAAACTTGTTTTTGTAACCTGCTGAACTCATGCATATTCTAAGTGCTAACAGTGTTTGCACAGAATCTTGCAATATTAGATGAGCTCATGCATAACATTGTTTTTAAAGGGAACATGCACTCATTTCAATACATTTGCTGTGGTCTCTATTATGAATGAATGCATTGTGAGTCATTTTCTGTGGAAGGAAAGCTCTGGTGCTCCTGTTTCAGGAAGCAGAAGTACGTTTCAGGGGCGGGAAATGGCAGGATTTGGAGTTTTATTCATTAATATGTGAACATCTCTCCTATGATTTGCTAACAAAAACACAACTCTTCTACTGCCTTCGTTTGCTCTTCTTTCTTGGGTCAAGAATGCAACGTTGATGTTTTATCTCCACAAATAACACAAGACTGAAGGAGTTCTGCCATGTTGTGGAGTTGCTAATGCTAATGGTTAGCTTCTACTAGCTACTAGACATGCTCTGCTCTCTCCTGGATGCTAAATCAATAACAGCCTTCCACTGTGGAGAGCCAAGATGGGTGAGTGTATAAATGCTAATTTTACAGTGTGACGTGAATCCGCGTGGCTTCAGATTTCAGCCTCTATTGTTGCCAGGGGGATTCTAATCTGCCCAGGACCTTCAGAATCAGTAGAGCAGGCCTCCGTTAGTTATACTATATAGCAGAGAAGCTGTTTTTTTAACCAGTTAGCTTTCAGATTTGCTTCACCGGGCCAGCTAGCTGGGTCACGGGGACGTCAGGAGTTTTCTGTACTCTGAGTGGATAGTCAGAGCAAAGCTACTGCTTCCAAGTATGTTCTTGGTGAACTTTGCACATTAATACTTTGTATTTTTGTTATTGGATGCCCACAATGGCTGACAGAAAAGGAGAAATAGATTTGGTCTCAGAGAATATTTAAAGTTCCATTTTTAAGGCAGACTTTTTTTAAGCAGGACATCTTTAGACACGCTAGCTTGCTGATGTAACTAAAACACAAAGATCAGCTTAATGGTCACTGAGGTTTTCCTGCATAAAGAGAGGAGGATGGATTAATACTCAGCAACTCCAGTGAGTATTATGTATTTTATTAACATTTATACATTTTTAAAGGAGACAGATTATGCAAAACTCACATTTGCATCTTTGGTGCTGCTCATCCCTTTTCTGTTAGTGTTTGGTTTTAGGAATTATATGCCAAAAACAAGTCGTTTCAAAAAAGAACCCATTTGTGACATCACAGATGGATAAATTAGCGTAGAACCACCTCTCACATGCAAGAGAGAGCTGCTGCTGGAGGAGCAGCAGCTCTACTCCAAGACCCTCCCAGATATCGGCTTATAGCAGCCTGAGTGGGGGATGGGTGGGCGTGGCCAGCTCCAGACAGATGGATGTGCGATGGGTCACCACAGGTAAGCCCCACTGAAGGCCCAGGTACCAAACACACAGCTCACCACTGCCTGCTTCATCCGGTTGCAGCAGAGATTAGATTAATCTGTAAAATTTCCTCATAGATATTCTGTACAAGCATCATTAAGCATGCAACACCACACATAGATGGAAGCCATGAACAAACAGATAACAAGTGTCTTATTCCTGCAGATCAGATCCACATTTCTAACAGATTTTGATAGATTTGTAAACAACATAAATATTTTTGAATATAACAGGAATATAAAGGAGTTCCCAAATCCTAAAGTTGCTCCTCATGAACAAGCTGTATTATATTTAGCTTGACCGTTACACCTGATCTTTGGGTCGTTATTTTTAGGTAACAGAAGGAATAATGAATGCTTGACTAAAGCTAATCTATCTGGTGTTTCATTGTTATATATAACAGTTGGTAATAGTGTAGATGCAGGCAGGGCTTTTAGTTATTTTCATCACTGGCAGCTCACTGATGAAACCCTGTTAGTGAGCCAGCAAAGCAATAAAACCTTTTAGTGCATACCATAGCAAAACAAAACTTTAATTTCTATTTAGTTTATCTGTGTTGCCATGAGTTTACTGAGCTTAGTCAAGGCACCAAATTCAGCCCACAATGCGCACAATTGGTTTTTTGTCTTGGTTTGTTTTGCTGTTATCTATTTGTTGTTCTCACAGCAGCCAAACAGCGTCTCTCTGAAAATGAAAATGGGTTTTATGTATAGAGTAATAACGTAAATGGATTTTCCTCCATTTCTCTCTGCACCGCTCTGGAAGCCTGTGGCCATTTGTCTGCTTTTGTCTAATTATTCATTAGTCAACAAACAGAAAAAGGAGCAGAAAATATGGTCGCACATTCACAACAACAAACCAAAGTTTTCTCTTACTCAAAAAGACATTTTCTCAGTTTTTGACAAACGTCCTCTCACTGGAGTCTTTGAGCTGATGTTTTTATTCTTAGAGACCCCAATATGATCACACAGATGGTAAAATGTATTTATGGGCCATTGTCTGTTGGTGCAAATTTACACAATAAGTTAAAAGATGCATTTTAGCTAAAAAACATGCAGCATCAGGGTTTAAGTTAGTGCTTTGCACACTGGTGACCAGCAGGGGGTGCTACTCCACCGTACAAAACAAGACCATAATCATCTCAGGTGGGAAACACAGTTGTACATATATAAACGTGTGGTCCTGTTCATGAAATTTTTAGGAAATATAAAAATGACTGATTATTTAAAAAAACATGCAGAGAAAATATAGAAGTAACCACTCAAACTGTTTAAATGCGAAAAAAAAAATGAAAATTCAGATTGTTTTGTGCATTTCCTGCAATTAAAGTTGGGTTTTAAGCAGCTTGTATGTGCTTTATTATATGTTTGTTGTAATACAGATGCACTCCTTTGACAAGGCTGTCATCTAGTGGTGCTGTCTGTGTGACACACTGCAGCTTCCACCAGTCAGCTGTTCTCCACAACCCTCACATCCATGCAGACTGTGTGATTGTTACGATTTCACTCATATCTGACAGAATT
Source organism: Aphyosemion australe (assembly GCA_006937985.1). Lineage (NCBI taxonomy): Eukaryota > Metazoa > Chordata > Actinopteri > Cyprinodontiformes > Nothobranchiidae > Aphyosemion > Aphyosemion australe. The sequence continues at coordinate 3,370,396 of SSNS01000004.1, read as the reverse complement.
CTCTGGTCTTTTCCGGTTTACTGACTTAAATAATTACAAATATCCAGCGATGACATTTTTGTTCTTTAATATCTGTCTAATCCATGCATGTTTAGGTGTTTTTCTGCTACGACCCAAATCTTTTCCACGTGTGCAGCTCATCAGAAACTGTTAATGATTCTAATCAGGTGTGTTGGGGGCTTATATATACAGTCTTTGGTTGGAGGAGAGAAACAGCTCAAACCTGCAGGATGGTGGCCCACGAGGACCAGGAGGGGGACGCCCCAAGTTAATAGCAGCTGGTTTTGCAGTTTGGGGAATTGTCGTAACTAAATGTAGCCGCTAGATGGCAGCATTGCTCTTTAGAAATGGTGCAACACCTGAGAAGCTCCAGAGGACCAATCCATCTCAGTCTAATCAGGAACCAGACAGTCGGAACCAAGAGTTTCAAAGAGTTTAAACTTTCAAAGTTTATATGAGAAATTATCAGAAAAATGTCACCTTTTATTTTGTTTGCTTAAGGAAATTAGTTTCTGACTTTGTTAAGCTGTTTATTAAGACCCTATATTCAGTATTAATAAGTCTAATACCTTATTAATATCGTAACAGCTGCCAAATCACCTTTTTAAACCCCATTCATCTTGACTGTCATGATTAAATGTTTTTGTTATAATAAAAATTTGGAATGAGAAGCAAAGTCTCAGAATGTAGGTTTTATTTTTGCTTTTTTATTTTGTCAAATCTGTAGTTTGGAGACTTTTTGGCTCTTTTTGTGTTAGATATGATTTTACTATAATAACGACCGATAGCTAAAGGATATAAATTAGTCAAATATCTCTGAACATAAACTATTTGAATTAAAACAGATAATTAGCACGTGATCCCTTTGCTAATGTATTTATAATCAACATTTAATTACATTTTAAACAAAAATATAAAGTGGAATCATTTAGGAATAACATGTTTTATTAAAATAAATGTATTTTAATATGAAAATATAATAAAAATGTAGGTAAGTCAACAGGTTTTTGTCTAATCTACATCAATTCATTATAATTTATAACAAAATATTACACCTAAACAATACGTTAAATAAATTATAACATTTCTTAGATTTCTTTGGTTTCATCTTAATTGTTATAAATTAAAAGAATAAATATTTAAAAGGTTTAAAATTCAGGACATCATTTTTAGATTAATTGTTTTATTTTAATTTTAAATAAAATATAAAATAATAATGCACACAGTTTTTTAAAATAACATTTATTTTCAGCATATTCATACAGTGTGACAGCACATCTGAAGACTTTGTCCAGCACTTCTGACTAACGGATACATGGAGAGGTCAAATATAGCATCTTAGTGTGATTTACAACACAGACAGCAGGAAACAAACTAGTTCAAATAAAATAAAACAATACAGAAATGAGAGAAAACAATGAATGGGATTTATACATTATTAGTTTTACAGCAGGAAAATAATTTAATTTTCCATCTTTGACCACCACTGGAGAAAAGTTTAATGTGCTTTAAAAAAGTCCAAACCAGGAGATAAATACAATATTAGTCCATCAGGTTTTACATGAAGACTCTGCTGTAATATTACGAGTTCACATTTAAATTTGCTGTTAGATTATGATTTCATTTGGAGCCACAAAGGCGCAAATTAATTGGTGGTATCTTCAGGAACACAAAGTCATTCAAACTGTTTCAATCTGACTTATAAAATTAATTTTAAAGATACACATAATTCAGTTGTTTCCACTCTCTGACCTTTTTTGACTACAAGCCAGATAATCCTAATATTTACAGGAGTGTGTGTAGCCAAAAAAACACATGACGGATTCTCAACACCTGCGGCTACAAATACAAATTTGTCTCTGAGAGCAACTTTTCACTGTTTGTCCGGCGTGTTGTTGACTAGAGGCCCATACAGGCCGCTGTAGCTCTGCTCCTTGTGCAACATCGTCCTGTCCCGGATCAGGTCGCTAAAGGCGTAGTCCATCGGGGGCCTGAAGCCCAAGGTGGGCATGAGCCCTGTGGTGGAGTAGGGCGTCATGAAAGCCAGTCCCCGGCTGTGCGCAGAGTAGGCCAGCCGCAGCGGGTTTAGTCCCAGGTGCGTGCCCAGCTGGTAGGTGCCGGGGTCTGCGGCGAAGTGCGGCGCGTTTGGCTGAAGAGGAGAAAAGGCAGAGCGGTTACTTAGCGTCATGGCTCCGGGGAGCATCGGCCTGGTCTGGGCTGCTGCTGTTGCGGATCCAGGTGCGGATGCAGGTGGAGGCTGCTGTGCGCTCTGGAGCATCCTCTCCGCCGTCCACGTCTCCTCTGGTCCGGTCTTGGGGCCCTGCGCTCCGCCGTTGTTCAGGATCTGCTCGATGGCCTGCACCACGTCTTTGCCACAGCCCTGCAGGACGAGCTCCAGGACGCTCCGCTTGTGGCTCGGAAACACTCGGGTCAGGATGTCGATGGCGTTCATGTGGCGGGAGGCCGCGGAGGAAGGGGAGGGCTCCTGCTCATCTTTGTCGGTCTCTGAGCCAGAATCTGAGCCGAGAGAGCTGACGGAGCCGGGGGTTTCCTCTCCGTCTTTTAAAGGTTTGGACACCGGTGAGTGGATGAAAGACTCGCTGTCCCCGTTCTCCGAACCGGAGCCTCCTCCGTGCCGGCCGTCAGGGGACGAGACTCCCGGGGCCGAGTCGCCCTCGGTGGAGGCCGGTTTACCCGCGGACTTCTGCGGGGTGGTGGACCCGGACAGCTGGGCCTTTGGAAAGAGCTCATACTTCTGGATGCTTGAGTCTGGAAACACAAACATCACAGAGTTCAGATTATTGAGGAACTTTATATTATTACGATTTCATAAATCATAATGAACTCATTAGAACCCTTCAGTCACATGCTGATGAAGTTCTGAACACCTGACTCACCTGAGTTGCTCTCGCTGTTGACCGACCCAAACACCTCGTAATTCGGACGCGGCGGGATGATTCCGTTAGCGGCGGCCAGGGCTAGACCCTCCGCGGTGCCGTAGAGGAGCTGCAGCTCACGGGCTTCGTTCTCCTCCTGCGCCTGCTGCCGCCGCAGCGCCACCTGCGCCGCCATCACCCGCTGCCTCTCGGCGATCAGCGTGCATTTGGCGCACATGCAGTCCTTCCAGCGGCAGTAGCGCTTGTGGCCCTTCAGCGCGGAGACCACGCCGTGGTTCCTGCAGCGAGCGCACTTCGGGGTGCGCGGGTATTTGTCTGCGGCGCGCAGGAGGAGCGGAGGACCGCGCAGCAGGTTGCCGGCCATGGACACCGGGATGGAGGCTGCCGCGGCCGCCGCCGCCGCTGCGCTCTGGTGGACTTGAGAGGCAGAGGACACTGTGGGGAGCTCCGGTCTCAGATCCATGCCCGCTTCCTCACTGATGCAACAAAAAATTAAACTTGACTCAACTAAGAGACGCGGAAAAAGAACGATCAGCTGTAATTAAAGCAGCGCTGAGCTGGATCCCATCTGCTCCGAGGTGCTCAGCTCTTCATGCGCAACAGGTGAAGTTTAACAAACATATAAAAGTGCGAATGGAAAGTGTCCAAAAGGGTCGAAGAAACACAAATATGACGAAAATCAGTCGGGTTTAAATCCAAAAAGAGCGCGAGCCAGAAGAAGAGATCATTCCTCTTCGATCTAAAGTTCAAACTGTCCGGGACTTGAGGTTGGAGACACTAACTTCCTCCAGAGATTGTGAGTGGATACAGATCCCTCTCTCCTCTCTCTATTGTTGCTCCTACGTTTTCATTAGACAAATTTGACAACAATGTGGCGTCTGTCATTGGCCAAAGGGAGACGGAGCGATCTGATTGGCTTGCCTCCTTTTTTTTTTCAACTGTGTCCACCTGAGTTCTTTTTTCAAATATCAAGTGTTAAGAATCTGAAGGGAGTTCCCAGAAAGCTCAAATCGATGCCGTTTATATTTAGAAAATAATTTTATAGATTTAAAATAACAGTTTTTTCGATTCTCTATTAGGATTGATACAGATTACGGGAGAGCGCTAATCTCCTATAATTAAATATGAGCCTATATAAAAGAGGAATTGTCATTATGAGAAGTTTTTGCAAATTTTAGAAAAATATTATTTATCATTTCGATGATTGCTTCTAAACTAAATCTTTATGGAAAAAAGACAAAATTAAGAATTTTTATTAAAGCTGATGCGTGGCTATTCTCATCTTTAAGGTAAGTATAATTTATTTTGTTGATTTAAGAAAAGGAAAAAGTCTATTTGAGGAGTTATTGACGGCAGGGAGCTGCTGTGGAAAAAGCTGAACACTTCTTGTCGGCTGCAGCAGAAAGTTTAACCAGACCAGATTAATTGACTGTTGTAATAAATTATTTTTAAATGCTTTTTATAATTTTAATTTATAAAAAAAATTATTCTGTTAGTTTAGGCAAATGATGGGAAACACCTTTTTATTCGTTCATATGAATGTCGGACCAAAGCTGATCTCTGTCCGTTTGCATTTTATTATTTAAAAAATAAAGCAAAACAAATCATTTCTCAATAATTGGCTTTTAATTTTTCAGCTGCTTTTTTTTTATAAACATTTCAATATCGATTAAATAAATATTATTTGTTCCAATTTGGGGTTTAAACAGCTGCTCTATAAAAACCGTAATTAGTTTATTAGAACGGTAATTAAAAAACGTTATTCTCTAAAGTGAATGTTTGGTTTTCATTTACTGTTACAATTTGTGACGTGCAAAATAAGTTATTTTTTCATTTGGCAGAATTTATTCTTATTTTTTATGTTTTAAAAATATATTTTGTTGCATCATGAACAATAAAATAAACAAATGCAAATAATTATTTTCTTAATTATTTACTTAATAACAATACAAATAACAACAATCTTTGCAAAACAAAAATAAGGTTCATGAGTTTCTAATTTTCACTTGTAGAATTATTTTTGCTTAAAATAAAGCATAAAAAATGTGCGCGTTATTCTCCGCCATATTTAAGCTTCCCAGTAATATGAAGACCTCTGCTCTGCAGCGGCCTCATCCTCTCATTATCTTCTATTATTAACTAACCTGCGATAAAACCGTGAAGCTTCCAGAGATTAAAGAGAGTCCAGCGCGCGCGGAGGGACATGAAACACCTGCTCCCGCGAGTACCGGTGGAGGAGTTTAAATAATAATAATAATTGTTATAAGCTTTAGAAAAATCAACAACTGTCGGTGCATAGAAGGATGGTGGTAATCAACAACGTGAAGCCGAGATAAATGTCTGCTGGAGGGGAGCTGCTGCAGCAGCATCAGGAGCGCGTGCAGCCCTGCCTCCAGCTCCTCTCCTCTTTCTCCTCCCAGGCTCATTGTTTACTTTCTGAATCACTGTAAGCAAATGCCATCTGTTTCCCTCGTCGCTGTCATCTGCACCTTAATTACCTAGCCAACAGGCTAATAGAGACGATATTAAAACTACATCTTTTTGACATTCAAAGTAATTATCTGTATGGGCGACGATCTCGCTCGGATGGAAAGCGCCCGTTCTTCATTCAGAGTGATAGTTGCGAATAAATGAATAAATAAAGGCCTGACGCTCACAGGTGAGAGTCAGCTGAAGATGGGAAATAAAAAAAGGCCTTTGTTGCATCAAGAAATGCAGAGTTGGTGCAGAAAATGACACGAACTTGACTTATTATTTAAAAAAAAACTTTTTTATCCGCTGATCTTAACGGAAAGTTTAGAAATATGCATTATGACAGGGATTAAGCTCCCCATTATTCCTCCTGGCCCAATTAAAAAATGTCCCCCTCGCAATTAAAAATGACTGTGAGCACTTAGAAAACCCAACATTCTTTTAACCACTTCATTAGGCCCATATGCATCAAAAAAACGATGCCATGCTTTCATTTCTTTCAGGAAGGCTACGGACGAGTGGGGTTTTAACACCCTTTTAAGATCACAACAAAGGCCATGCTTGACCCAACATATGTAGCAGCATGTTTCCGCTGCCCCTGCACCCCGGTGCGGCTTTCTAACGGCCTCTCCCACCGCCGCTGCCCCGCCTGGGCCCGGATCCCCTCCCGTGCGCTCCCGCCGCTGCAGCCGCGCTCTGACACACAGAGGCAGAGGTTAGAGTAGCAGTTAGACAAGGGGCCGCGGAGAAAAGAAACGGACAGGGGGTTTTTCACTCAACTATTTACACGCTTTGACGGGCACCAGCGAGCATGGGCCCCGGGCTGCGGAGGACAAGAGAGGCTGTTAACCTGCCACTTCACACCAGCTCCACTGCGCCGGGGAAATGGATCGGGATAAATGCATTCCTTCAAAGGCTCGCTCTGGGGAGCAGGGAGGCAACGCACGAGGAGTTTTCTAACGGCCGGGGTTATTTTCTAATCACTTTAATTGATTACTTCCTGCAGGAGGTCCAAGGATGTGCAAACACGTGACTTTCACAGGAAAATTGTGCTAAATTATAGTGCAAAAGTCTAATTAGAACACATTTCAGCAGGATTTGTGGTGCTTGAAGAGGCACTTGAGGGTGGAGAGACCCCCCCACCCCATGCACCACCACCATCCACCCGCTAGAATAACACTTATCTGTAAATGGGGGATAACCCCATAGAGGCGCATGAATATTTCAAAGATTTGAAGAATCTCTGTCTGCCAAAGCTGTTGGCCAGCTCTCAGAAAATCTCTACAACACACACACACACACACACACACACACACACACACACACACACACACACACACACACACACACACACACAAAATACGTTTTTCTGCCCCCGAGGTAGGTTGGCAGGGATTATCTTTGTTTAATGAATGGGCTACAAGTATTCATCAACACAGCGAGATTATTGGGCTCTCTGGCTCTCCATGCTGCAGACTAGTGGCATAGGCTATCTCCAGTGTGTGTGTGTGTGTGTGTGTGTGTGTAAAAGAGAGTCAGACCTACACACTGCAGCCAATTAAAATGCACTCTCCCCTGCTCTATCCCTCCACATCTGCCTCCTTTTCTCCACCAACGAATGGCGCAGAAAAGAAGGAAGCTCATGAATAGGCGCTCATTGAGATCACAGATGGAGTATGGCTTTCTCTTTGCTAGAAATTTGAGAAACACCATTGTCCTCAATCAAAACTCAATGTGTTCGCCTACAATAGTGCCGGCTTTGAGCCGCGCCGCTTCAATTGGCCTTGTTTTTGAAACTTGAAGTGTTCGGCACAAAGACTTCCTAGATGTCACCGGTGTGTGTGTGTGTGTGTGTGTGTAGTGAGAGAGAGGGAAAAAACACAATTAATATGAAGCTGTAATTACTCCACTTCACGGCGCTGCACCCTTTCAGGACCCCACCGGCCCATTTATTGCTTTATCCCAAGCGTCGGATAATCCGAAGCCGCGGGTTTTTCCGAGGCCTCTGCGGCTGAGGAGACGCGTCCGTGGGTGGAGGGAAGGAGGGACAGTCCTATAAATAAACTCAGCAGAGACAACAGAATACAGCCTAACTCCTAATTAATACTTGCAGCATCAATTAATGTAGCCGCGAGGATACATTATGTTGCCTAATTTCCTGCTAATAGTTTAAAGACCAGGCTAGCTTTAGCTAACATTTTAGCATTTAGCCTAAATGTTTCACCTGTTCTATAGATTAGCTAGTTAGCTTTAGCTTATCAAGCAAAATCTGGTTTATTTTATTTATCTTTGCATGATTTTTAGTTGTTTAAATCAGTTTTTACACGATATTATGCATTTTTATGTTTTTAAAGTTTGTTCATCAACTTTTAAAACATCAACCTGCAGGAGGAGGGGCCAACCCTGGTACCTAGCCTTTAACACAACATGTAGGCCTACAATGTCATGCAGCAACCTTTAAAAAGAGCAAAACAGGTTTATAGAGCCTCTAGTCTATATCAAGAACGAAAGAAAGTAAACACTTAACAGGGGTCCCTTTATTAACATCACTTAGTGCATTATTAAGCATTAATAAACGATTAAAGTATTAACTGCTTAATATTAATGTTAATATAAACTAATGCATTACTAAGCAGACACCCCCCCAGTCCTTTGTCCTAACCTTAATACATAACAATATAGCAAATGCTAATAAAGGGATCATTTGTTTATTAATGCTTAATAATGCACTAAGTAATGTTAATAAAGGGACCCTTATTGTAAAGTGTGAAAGTAAGAAGTTTAGAAAGGGTTTGAAAATGCATCAGTTAGCCAAAAGGCTATTTTCGTCCATAGTCCCTGAACAGGATAATCTAAAACATCAAGATAAAATAAAATATTAGGAACATATATACAAATATCCTTTTAGACAACATAAAAGATTAATAACGTTATTAGCTATAGCTTGCAACTGATCCCTTTGTAGCCGCATGCTTTTCTTGGAGATAGGCTAATTATAAGAACTTCAACTTTATTTTTTAAACGATATTTAATAAAAAAAATTTCCACATATCCGTTAACACATTTAGTTCTTGTTCTTTTCTTCCTTCTGTCTGCATCATCTCTTGCATTCAAAAGAGGAAAAGTATGAATCAAATTAAGTTAATCCCAAAATCCACCCCAATTTTTTTTTTCATGGTACTGAATAATTAATACATATGTAAACTTTGAGAACACATTTTTTTAGATGTAAAAAGGTTAAAAACTGATAATGTATTTAATTTATTTCAGGGTAGAAGAGGGCAGGGCTGAATCTATTACGCAATTAATGAATATAAGCTAAATATGAACTAAATTAAACAGCAACATTTAATAGTGAAAATACAGCCTGATCTTTATAAATGAGAACAGCAGTGGCAGGGTTTGTGTTGGTCTAGTAAATGAACTCTTTTATGTTTTAGTAAAAGTCCTGACCCATATGATATCCCAGCATGTCTCAAACTGACCCAGCTCTGTGCAGCTCATAATAGAACCTGAGCAGACAGAGAATCTTCTAAATAACAGAAAGAAAAACCTAAATCACTTTATAAATTTACCCACTTGTTGCTAATTCCAATGTGAATAAATTAGCTCTGTATATGTTTTCAATTTCATCCATTCGCCTTTGTGCAAAATAATGCAATTTGGAGTACAAAAAAACTTGATTGAAATAAGCAAACAAGTTAAAATGCTGAAAAGAAAGATCACGTTTAAAGAATTTCTCTATTTTTTCTTTAAAGCCAAACCTAATCAGATTTGTGACATGCTGGTAAAAAAAATGTGTTTTGTTCTTGTCCAAGATAAAAATCAAAGTCTCTCCATGTCCATTGTGTCGGTGACAAACACAAGTGTGAAGAGAAGGAGCCGGAGAGGCAGAGGCGACCCTCCTTTTGTGCCCACACAACAGTTTAAGCTGCATAGATTCTGTTTCTTTGGGCCGGGCCCGCGTCTCTGAGAAAGTAAACTTGGGGTGACCCTCCAGGTTAGGCCGGTCTGGGATGTGGCTGAAGATCCTGTGATTCAAGGAGTCTCGGCGCTGAGAGATTTCAGCGGGTCCCACTTCAAAAGGAGGGAGGAGAGATCACTCAGGGATTTTGTTCCCTCGCCAATGGGCTGCATTCTTGACCCCGGCGGGGCTGGTTAAACATCATGGACGCTCTCGTCCTTTGTCGTCGGAGAGGACAGCAACCTGATGTTGCCATCTTATGTGGCGGGGGAAGCTAGCTGAGTGAGCCCCTTCACCACCAATAGTGTCTGATTTAAGGGGCATCTCTGATTAAGACGTCCATCCTGTCTGACAGCGTTTTAGAATAAAACACCAGGGTGAGTGTTAAATCATTCTTTCTGTAAAATTCTAATTTCTTTATTAGACATCATGTCTGCCCTTAAAATTTTAAACATTTTGTAATAAATTGATATGTAGTTCATTTTATGCATTGTTCTGAATCTTTTAAGCACAAGATGCTGCAAAATTCAGCAAAAACTGGATGGAAAGAGTGAAAAAGCAGCTCAACCTCTTATGTAACAGCCATTCTTCTTTCCTCCATAAACCTGATGACTTCTACCCGCACAACAGAAATAGCTCCTGACACGTTTGCCCAGGTACAAAAGAGGAATATCATTATGTCTCATGGGCATTTCCGTCTCCATCACCATGAGCAGCACATGCAAACGTGCACTTTTCGCTCAGACAGCCGCACGATAGAAACTGTATTCTCACAGTTGAGAGGAGCTGCAGTATGTGTGCCGGCCCCTGAGCTTTACACACTCTGACAGAGGAGCAGAGATGCACCTGTCTGCCTCTTTCATAACCACGCTGAGCTTCACGCTCACTGAGCTCAGGCCTCGCCCTCGCCCCGAGCTGCACGTGTCTGCACAGCCTCTGCAGGAGGCTCACCACAGCTGGGACCACTCTAAAAATCTTACAAATGTCCTTCAGAGACATTTAACTTTCACCCTTAAAATTCCAGGAAAGTTCATTTCTGAGAATTCTCGATAATCTTTTAGGGTTTTCTTAAGAGGTGTTTAATGGAGGCAAGTTGAAGGGACAGTCAGTGTCTTACCTGCAGCAGACGCCGATTACCTTTCTCTTGGGTTTGGATGAAAACAAAGGACGACACCTGGAAAATAGAATAGTTTTCTGTACAATAAGGGTCCCTTTATTAACGTTTCTTAGTGCATTATTAAGCATTAATAAACAAAGTGTCCCTTTATTAACTTTACTGTTATTGTTAACTATTAAGTGTCCTTAAGGTTAGGACAAAGGGCCAGGGAGGTGTCTGCTTAGTAATGCGTTACTTAATATGGTTAAGCAGTTGATTTTTTAATAGTTTATTAATGCTTAATAATGCACTGACGTTAATAAAGGGACCTTTATTGTAAAGTGTTACCCAGTTTTCTATTTAGAACTAATTTCACAGCAGCTGCAGAAGAAACCTTTTGAATGTATGTTTGCACTGGAGCTGATTTTTATTTACGTGTTGCAGTGACGTTCACGATCCACTAAAATTAACCAAGTTACTCAAAGTTCTGTCATTTTAATTTCTGTTTATTTAAAATTGCAATTAAAAAAAGGTAAAATAAAGAAGTACCTAAACTTGTTCTATTTTTCCGTGCCAGCGAATAGCAGCGATTCCTTCAGAGCCTTTGGCAACACGTCTGGTCCAACTCTCGGGGAAGTGAGGCTGACTGAGCGCGTTCGGCCCACTCGTTGCTCGCGTGAGAAACACGACAGCTACAAACACACCAACACTCGATGATGCTTGTGAAACATAACCAACACTTGTGCAAGAGATCCAGTTTTCTAATATTACACAATTTCGTGGCAATACTTAAGATGAATCCTCCAGATCTCATTGAAAATAGACATTAATTATTTTATGGACTTAAACAAGTAGAAATCTGAAGGTTAGAACTAGATTTATTATTCCAGTCCCAACTACTGACGTGCAATGAAGCAGAAAAGGCTGCAGGCCTGTTTTTATAACCCACCAGCTCATCCTCACATGGTGTCTGCAGTCTGACATGCTGCTTCTCTTACATCCTGTGATTCATGCAACTGTCCCCTCATGCATATCAGAAAAAGGCTGTTGATATCTAGAGTTATTCAGCATGGCAAAGTCTACTTTTGCTCATTATAGGTGAGGTTTTATTGATGGAGCCCCTATTCGCCTGTGGAAGTTTGCTAACGAGGTTCGCTCTGATGCTGCCCTCAAACTTTAGCTTTAAGCTGACAGAGGAGCCCTGCTGCAGATGGAGGGCTAAGTCTGTGTGATCTCTCCTCGCTGGAGGCATTGAATCGTGTGGCTGAAATCAGCAGGTGGTGCCAGGATGAGGATATTTAAAACATTTGTTAAGAGAGTGAAGGGACAGGTCTCCGTGTGAGTTTAAAAGGTTCAAAGTTAGCACAATTAAAGGTGGACCATTACGCTGCTTTGAGGTTAGGATGAACGAAAAAGTTTAATACAGATGGATTTATGATGAAAACCTGAATTAGATTTTTTCAGTTTTTCTTTGTTAAAACTGTTTTATAACAACATAAACCTACTCTCTCTTTCTCTTGTCTGCCTTTTTGTAGACAAACAACAAAAATAGCATCACTGAATATTATTGGTTCAGACCCGATATGAAAATATTAGCCCTCTCCTTTAAAACCTCAAAAATAAAAGTGTATAAACCTTGGTGGCAAAGATAAGCAAATACAGCAGTAAAGCCATATTATGTAATTTTTTCATATTTTTTAATAATTTTCTCGAGCCAGTATGTGCAAAAATGACCCTTTTGCAGGGTTAATGAAATGTTACTTAGACCCCCACCGCCCTCTGTTTCCAGAAGACCGCACTTGCAACTTCAGAGTACCCAGACCGGTCACTCTTGAACTTAGTAAAGTGGAGCTGACATGCCTGGCGCTGCAGTCTGCTTCCAGCATGTTTCCTGCATGTTTTAGATCATGAACACAGCTGATTTGTTTGATTTAGTGATGAACCGCTCCTGTAGACACTAATGAAGGCTGAGGAGACATTTCAGCAGTTAGATTAAGGTGTTAAAATGACGAACGCACAACGATGAGATAAGTTTCACTTTTGGTTTCACTAACGGACACTAGGGGGTGCTAAAAGCAAGCAAAAAACTGTTTAATTTTCCTTTAAAGCGATATAAAGGAGAAAAGAAATTATACTTTCATGTATTTGGCAGATTTCTATGATGTCCAGCAAACTAAAAATAACAGAATCAAACTAAATAAAATCCTGAAAATGAAAAAGGGAAAGAGTTGGTTTGTGGAACAGCAGAAGTTAGAGCCCAAAGAAACAGAAACTAGACGTTTGCAGACGGGGGGTGGGGTCCCATCAGCAGCGGACGGAGGGGTGGGGGGGACGCAAGAACACACAGGTGGAGCTGACACCTCCTGACCTTCAAACAGCAACATCCCGTCTTAATAATGTTTTATTTCAACTCAATTAAACACAAAAACACATTCTAATAAAAAAACAGCCCCTGTGTGATAAATGATGAAACAAGGAGAGAAGTCCTTGATTTTTTTATTGATTTTTTTTCTTTTCTGTGACAAAGATTTGTCTAGTCAGTCTCTCGATGCTGTTATTGTTCTGTGTTTGTGTTGTGAGAGAGAACCATGACACCACAGACTGGAAACGTGTGAAGAGCTGAGAAAGAGGGGAAGATGTTCAGGAGGGTGAGTATGTTTGGCTGTGTGCTTGTCTTTTCTCCTCTTATCTGTGCAACACCTTCTATGTTTCACCTACAGGCCGAGGGCAGAGAAGCCTACTCACACTTCTGTGTCACTGCATGTGCATGCCAGTGTGTGTGTGTGTGTGTGTGTGTGTGTGTGTGTGTGTGTGCGTGCGTGTGTGTAGGCCCAGATTGTGGGGAGGGGGCCATGCTTGGTGGCTAGTGTGTGTGTGTGTCCAGCCTGTTCATCAATCAAGTCAGTGGGTTCTCTCTGCTATCGGAGGATCAGTTCCTATTCTTTAGCTTCCAGGAAGAGCGTCTCCTGAGGAAACAACTTGGCCTCCAGCAGGGTCGACCCCGGATCCAGCTGGGTGATCTGGGAACAGAAAAGATCACAAAATAAAATCTGGATTCCTTTGGAAGTTCAGATAACAGCCCTGAATGGAAAAGATATTAAAGAGAAACAACAAAACCTCAAAATTAGGACAGACGAGGGTTTGGTCGGGTCTATTTTCACTTGCAACAATAATCAGCTGTGGTGGCTAATCATTTAAGACAATGACAAATTTGAATCGTGCTGCAGTCAGACGAGTCTTTAAATCAGTTTTTGCATCACACCAACAATATTTCATCTGGCTCTTCAGATTTAGATCCTCAGTTAGTTCACAGCCACCCAAATCCCTCAGTGACTGTCTGACTGGAGGTCCCCTGTGATTCAGACCGGAAAACGGTGTGTGTGTGTGTGCGTGTGTTTTTCTAACACCGTGTTTAAAAAAAGTTTAAGCAGAAATCCGAGCAGTAAGAGTTTAGTTTCCCTAAGAGGACAGCCGAGTTTGTTTTCTTACAAAGGCCCAGATCCAGAACAAACTGATCAAGGTTGCAGGACAGTGGTGTGTGTGCGCGTCCGTGCGTGAGAAGCAGAGGAGAGTGATTTAAAAGGTGAACGGGTGTGTTGCTAATAGCTGATAATGACTGAATTCAGCCGTGGAAAAGGTCAAAGAGAAACATGGCTGATGGAGTAAAGGACAGAAACATTTTATCTGTGCTGAAAACTCCTCCGCGCAAAAGCAATTGTCTAAAAGGAGAGAAATAATGGCGTGCCACCCACAACGTAGCTGATCGAGTTAGCCCACATGAAAAGGGAGTCTGAGCAGAGTTTAAAAAATCGGCACAACCTGACTCTCCTCGACACCCACCACCCCCTGTGGGCCTCTTAGCTTATGTGAGCTAATCACTGGAGGGCTTGTGTTACATTGGGCCAATCTAACACCTGGGCTGAGCGGGCGAGGTGGTGTGACACCAAGATGTGTCCAGGGCTTATCTGATGACTGCTGCATCAGTCCCTCCGATTAGGGATCCTTTTCTAACCTCACACTGGGATAATTAGCCCGCTCCCTGTACCTGCTGTAGAAGGTCAGAGGTCAAGCCAAGCGCCGTAAAGGTCAGCCTCCCTACAAGTAAAATCACAGCTCTTACAGACGTAGGGAGTGAAATGTGAACCGTGACCATGAACTGGACCAATATTATCCTCCTAACTTCATTAATGTACATGTGAACAAAAATATTTCCCTTTTTCATTGTTTCAGCTAAATAAAAATAAAAAGCAAGACTTTTCTACTTTTTAAAAATCAGACTGAGTGTGATAAAAGAAGAAAAAAAAGAGTTCACGTGAAGTTGTGGTCGGTGAGGAGGACTCAGCCTCAGATACACCAACTCCCTCAAGGGTTTGAAAATGTCACACCATGTGGAAACTGGGATCTTTGACTCTTCCCCTTTTCATCTCCATGTGTCATTCAGACTTTTGACTTCTCAGCGGGATTCTGGCGAGCCTGGCGCCGGCAGGGAGGAGGTGCCACATCGTCCTCCTACCCCTCACCAAGTCAACTGCTTCACAGAGCATCGGGAGGGGGCAAGATGCCACGAAGAGCGCCTATGTGTGTGTGTGTGTGTCTGTTTTCATGCAAACATATCCCATCCCAACGGTGGAATATTTTCCCACCTCAGGAGCAGTGCGTCACAAATGGCTGCCATGCTAATGAACCCGACAGGCTGTTGTGACACCACAGCATCAGGTAGGAGTAAATGAGGCTTCGGGGTGGAGCAGGTGTGGGCAGACGTGTCTTTAGGAAAAGCACGAGTGTGTGCGTGGATGTGCGTTTTTCCCCGAGTGGGACCGGGATGAGGGCTCGTGCTCGGAAGCGCACCAGGGAGAACGACGGGGAGAGAGCAGCGTCTGACTCCGAGAAAGAAAGTAGGGAAACAACATGCCACACTGACACAGGAGACGGGCGCCATCGGTGATTGTTTACATTGTTATCCAATTAACAGACCATAAGCATGGAGGCATCTGTCAACAAACAAAGCTGTTGTTTTTCCTCTGCTCCGTCTAAGCCATACTCTCACTTCTCCTTCCTACACAACCATACATGCATGCATACATGCATGAATCAGATCAAACCCAGCTCTCTTTAAAGTCAGTATAATTAGACAACATTAATCATCACAATTATGCAATTGAATTAAAAAAACTTTCCTCAGACTAAACCTGTAGAAGAATCACAGATCAACAACCAAAGGGGGGGGCGGAATATCCCATAAATCAACATTATAAGAACCTAATTAAAATCACTTTACCTGAGAGGAATTTTAAAGAGATAATAAAAGAAACAGCAGAGGAGCTCCACGCTACATAGCCTAATTTTAAATCTGGATCCGAACAAAAAGACAGATGGGGCTTTTCGGCAATTTAATATTCCCTCTCGTTTCTTATGAAAAATTATATGAAAGAGGGGGAAAAAAATCAGCGTGGAGTATTTGTCATCAGGGAGCGTCGGAATTCAACACAGTTAAAACCACATAATTATCAATTAACGTGAAGTTTAAAATAAACACCACGATTGTAAGTCAAATGAATAAAACACACTGATAACAGAGGAGGCGACGCTCGGCTGTCAAAGACAAGAAAAGGAGGAGAATAAACACGGGGCCCTCAAGATGTCCGTCTGCAGCATTATCAAACGTGCAGCTGAAATAACGCATTTTTAATGAAGCCATTACAGGCCCCGCTATGTTAATTAAAACCAAATAACTTGTCTGTTTTAAACTAGTGTTGTCAAGTGTTTATTTGGCCAATTACAAAAGCAGTGGGAGATCATTATCTGCTGCCAGGAGCGTTGACAGCATGTAGCGCTGGGGCGTGAACAGAAAAGAGTACGGCACTTCAAAGAGAGGTGGG
>SSNS01000004.1:3272207-3354050 GCA_006937985.1 Aphyosemion australe | reverse complement strand
ACATACTGGATGGGGGGGTGACACAAAAAGGGGGGAGTGGGAAGAAAACAAGTGAGAGAGGGAAAAGAGACGTACCAGTTTAAAATTTGCTTTACAAATGAGTAAAGTTAGAGAAATCATGACAAAATTTAAATAAAAACATGGAGAGGAAGAACAAGACATGAGAGAAGATATAAACCTAAACTCAGACTGTTTGAATTTCACTAAACAGATCCTTCAAACTCGGTCTCCTCCCTCTTAGACTGAAAGTATCAGTAAATAGGGGTGTGCAAAGCAGCCAGTATTTGCATCTGTGTTTGTTGAGGGGGGAAAGTATTTGAATGTGTATATGTATTCAAGTACAACTCAAAATAGGTGTAAAAATCTATTTTTTGTGTGTTACACTTCTAATTTATGTTATAGTGTAGAAGTGTAATGCAAAAAAAATGTATTTTTACACTTATTTTGAGTTTTACTCAAATACAAATACACATACAAATACTTTCCCCCTCAACAAATACAGATACAAATACTGGCTGCTTTGCACACCCCTATCAGTAAACATGTTTGCTAATAAAGACTGCTGATGTGATTTTTTTTACATCAGATGTTGCAGGTTCTTCATGTTATGATGTCAGTGAATTAGGGTTGATTTCATGTGGAAACATGGAAATGATTTCTAGGTAAGAATAGGAGTTGTTTTAATTTTTCAAACAACCTAAAACAAACTGTCAGAGAGGGAAAACAGCATAATTAACATAGAAACGTCTGTAAAACAGCCTCGGTAATAAACATAGTTCATCAAAACAAAACAGAATAGAACAGAATAAAACATAATAGAACACAATAGAACAGAATAGAATAGAAGTCAATAGAATAGAACAGAATATAATATAATATGATAGAATAGAATAGAACAGAATAGAATAGAACACAATAGAATAGAAGACAATAGAATAGAATAGAACACAACAGATTACAATAGAACATAATAGAACACAATAGAACACAATAGAATAGAACAGAACAGATTAGAATAGAACAGAATACAACAAAACAGAATAGAACACAATATAACAGAATAGAATAGAAGTCAATAGAATAGAACAGAATATAATATAATAGGACAGAATAGAATAGAACATAATAGAACACAATAGAACAGAATATAATAGAACAAAATAGAACACAATAGAATAGAACAGAACAGAATAGAACATAAAAGAACACAATAGAATAGAAGACAATAGAACAGAATAGAATAGAACAGAATAGAGGGTGCTCCCACCAAGCCACCTTGCACCACAAATAGGGTTACAACATGATGAGGTAGCAAAGCATAATAAAATATGATAAAAACTCATTTAAATAAGAATATTTAGAAGACTGATGTTTAAGTCATACTGTCTGCAGAGTGCATCTAGTTACCAAAAACAGAGAATATCTTTGGAAATAAATGGTGACTATGGTTTTAAAGCAGAGGAATAAAGAGCCCCAGACTTTGACCCTTTTAATGTTCAGACTATAAAAGCTGGGATTAGATGGAGAAAATATTATTAGAAACCCCCAAAAGGCAATTTGCAAAAAAGCCTACAGTCAAAATAAGCTGCTGTTAAACTTCCTGTCAGTATTTCTGCGACTCTGTTAAACAGCAAGACAAGAAAAATAAAACACGACCCTAAAACAGATGTAAAAACCATTTCAGCGCTGAGCACAGCTTCTTCCTTGTCACTGTTTATTTTCGCAGCATCTCAAGTTTTTGTGTCAGAATTATTCTGGCAAATTCGCCGGCAAAGCTGGAAGAAGGATTAGGGAGAAGGAAAAAAGGAGGACATAAAGTACAGTTTCACTGTGAGAAAACACTTCTTTGACACTGTTTGGGTGAAAACAAGCAGCGGGACGGGAAGAGACGATTACGGGTGATCTTAGTGGCCGTCTAAACATACGACCCACGCGCTGAAGGAACAAGACCTGCAGCCTTTCGGTTAAAAGGTTTTAACCAATTTTTAAAAACGGGGGAATTCTTGAACGAGATTCTGAAAAGTGAAACACTAGAGTTCCCCCACATCCTCCCCCTCCTTCAAACTCGCTGACAGTCGTAGAAACGGAGGCAGGGTTAGTTCCCTGAGCACGGCTAAGCCTGGTACAAATGATGCCAGTGTAAGGCCTGCTGTAGTGCTGAAGAGATAAGCCACTGATACCAAATGTTGAGGAAGAGACCCAGTCCAAAAAAATGGAGACTAATAGACACATACTGGCTCAACAACAAGAAGGTGGGAAATTAATAGGACTGCTAGCAGAAGTCACAGGGACACCGTTTCTCCTGCAGGATGATGTCACAGCAGAGGGCAAAATAAAAACTCACTCCGTTCTCTAAAGTGAGATTCACAACTCTGACCCGCTGAATGAAAAGGCACGGAGGTGAGGAGGAGGGTGACGGCAACACAAAGAGGCTGAAAACTAGAGAAGGGAAAAGAGGGTTTCAACAGTTGTGCAGTATTACAAATGCAATAGTGGTCTATCCTCTATCCTCTGAGCCTGGCAGAGCAACAGTGAGAGCGTCTGGATGGGATGGAAGCCTTCTATGCTCCCTCTCATTTAATTACAACACAGAGCTGCAGGATTAGACGGGGGCCTGTGTTCGCAGCCTCATACTGGCACTAACACGGAGCTATTTCCCTCCTCTCCTCCCCTAAATCTCCCGCCTTTCTGTTTCCTGGAATTATCTCCCATCTCCTACTTTTTAATATCTTCACCGCTCGTCTTCTCTACCCTGTTCTCTTTCAGACTGTTTCTCTGATCAAATCTTTCCTTTGTTCCAGCGTGTCCTCTCTGTTGTCTTCCTTCGCTAGTTCTGCAATCGCCGTCCCTCCTCCAGCCCCCCCCCACTTTAATCCCCCCATCCTGTTTTTGCTGGAATTTCATCTGCGACGCAGGCACATCTTTATCTCTGTCTCAAACACATGTTTACTCTTGATTATAAAGAGACAACTGTGAATCCTTTAAGTGACAAAGTTGTGAGCGGGGCATGTGTTTGCTTGAAAATATTTGTGCATGTGTTGAATTGTGTGATTGTGACGAAACGGGAGTGTGAGCTGCGCGCTAATGTGTGTGTTAGGTGTTTGTGCCCCGACCGTCTCTCCAGACTGGGATGGCACGTTGCCTGGGCAAGCCTACGCGCACACACACACCTCTATGCAACCACTACCACCCCTCCATAACCACTCCTGTCTTGATTAATGGAAATCCAGCAGCATGGCTAATTAAACTGGTAGCTAAAACAGCGCTGGCGTCCAGGCCCTCTAATGACTGGTTTGTAGCTAGCTGAGCGCTGCCAGGCATCAACACAAGAGCCGTAGAGAATACTACTGTTAGTGCTGACAACTGTATCTTAACACAAAGTGTACTGTAAGCACGGCGGGCTGATAATAATTAATAATCACTAAATAATAAACACACACATGCAGGTGGATGGGTAAACAGCGGACCTACCTTTCCCTAAACACACTCGTATATAAACAACGGTCACAGTGCTAATGTAGCAGAACACACATGCTGAATTTAGGTTAAATAAATAATAATAATAATAATAAAAAATACAACAACTAAATCATTAATCTGTCCCACTGGATTATTCTAACTATAATCCCTGCTGATCGCAGCCATCACCAGAGGTTTATCTCAAGTCCAACCAGACGAGCCAATTACAGCTGAGGATCTTTCCAGCAGAGACGTTAGTTAAATCTGAAAACACATCAGATCCTGCTGCTACCCTCCTGCAGCAATTAAAGAAAAAGTTGTACTGTTATGTAGAGCTGTTATGATGGGAGAGGAGTTAATGCTACCCATTAAGATTTTACTTCCTGCTATCCAAGCGTGCACGTTTGGGCAAAAAGAACAACTTTTTAAATTTACCACTCACATTTCTACGAGGGAAGGTGGTGAGGAGTTTGAATTCTTCAAAGGGGTACCCCTTGGAGGCCACGAAGTCGAAGAGGACCTGGAGCTTACAGCTGCCCAGGAAGCGCCTTTCCAAAAACTCGCCGCTCGGTGTTCGGATTCTTAGTTTGCTGATTTGTTCTCCTGACTCCGGCTCTTCGGGTAAAGCCTGCTCCAACGACAAGCGGATCGCCTGGAAAGAGAAAAAAATGAAATAGTATACAAAGGAAGGAAACAAACTAAACTATAAACGCAAATAGGTTTGCATACAGGTGTTGGGGGAACAACTGTTCTAACTGGTGCTACCGCTTCCTTTTTCTTTGCTAGCCAGAGGGCATTGTTGTGGAAAAAATGTGTTTTTATATTTTAAGATCATCAACAATAGCTATCTTCAACATTAAAGTCAATCTAATGGTGAAATCTGTAATAAACCGTTTCATTTAAACGCTCATTTAAACCTAACCCAACACAAAATATAAAAAAACACAGGAAGAAAGCCAGCAAGTCAACAAAAGGAACAAAAACCTATAGAATCAGAAGCAACATGGGCAGGGAAAGATTAAAACATGTCAAATAAAACCAAACAACAAGAGTCTGATTACTGCTCTGTAGCTTCACTTCACTTAAAAAACCTCCTTGTCCTAAAAATTAAATTAGCTGTCCTGCGTCTCACCCTGCTCCCTAAAGCCTGGCGTAGCTCAGAAGGTTGCCAAGTATCATATCAGCATGTAAAATGAGCCCGTAGTAGAGCCATTTCATATCTTTTTACGGTTTTCTCCATCAATCTGGGACTGATCTCACTTTATTTCCCAGAGTTGACATGTGACGGTTTAAATTGTTGTAGTTTATTTCACAGACAGTAAACCTGATGTTACTTTCCACAACACACAGAGAGGGAGGCTTATCGTGCACAAAAGCAAACATCAACTGTCATCTTTCACAGCAAAGCTAATCAATTCTCCTGAGTTCCACAAAAACGTGCTTCAGCTGCTCCCTCGAGCGTCCCACTTCGTTCTGTGCCTGCCCCCTCGCCTCCTTCTCCTCCCCCCTCCCGCTTGTTGTTCCTGTTTGGCCAGCCGGGGAGCATATGCTGTGACAACACGCCCCGGCTTTATTTACACACCATAATGCAATTATATTTCATAAGAGTGTACAACAGTAGCTCATTAGCAGCTTCTGGTGTTGGGTGGGCAGGGTAGGGCGCGTGCCGCTCCGCCATCAGCTCCCCCAGGTACACGAGCTGATGCTGACTGAGTTAAAGGGGCCCCTGGGGGACAAAGTCACACACGCACACACATAAACAGTCAGGAGCGTGTGTGTGTCGGACACACAGATGCAGAGAGTCGACCTCAGACAGACGCAGAACCACCCACTCGAGTGGGGGGGAAGTGTCCTGAACAAAACCACAGGACACACTCTTGGTGGAGCCCCAGGCCCCGGCAGCGCCGCACAAATAATCAGGTGCATCTCTTTGTCCGTTCATGCACCTCTGCAGCTCCGCTCGGCTAACCGCAGAGAGCAAACAGATGACGAGCAGAGCCGAGAGAAGCACCTGACAGACACACAACTGTATGCTAAGACCCCATGAAGGAGGTAAATAATAATGTCAGCTCACATGTGCCCACCACCAACCCCTCCCCCAATTCATAGGCTCTTACTTTCATCTCACTTTTCTTTGCACAAAGGCACAAAATCACAGGGAAAGTATTCCCGCTAGCATTGTCCTCTCTCTGGTGGCGAGCGGGGTTTCTGTTGTCTGCACTTTCTCTAATACTCAGTGCGAGATCACTGCCTCCAAAGACTTCACTGAAAACTGTAAACAAACAAAATTGCCAATCACTAATTACAACAGAGCTCCTTGTCTTTTTTGTTTTTGAGAAACGGGAAACAGAGATTTATGGAAGGTTAAATGTTGTTAATGACTTAGTAGAAACATATCTTAAAACGTTGTGATCATAAACTGCTCAGATGAAAAACAGCAACTGTGATAAATTCTGAAATAAATTAAGCTTCTATATGATAAATGTGAAACTGAATTTTAATTCAGATAGATAGCAGATGGCTGAACACACTGAGCTGGTTAGTTCATTACTAACTGAGACAGAAGGCTCTTTAATACAATATGAGTTATTTTAAAGAGGGCATTCACTCCTTATTTCAGTGACTCTGCAGTGGTCTCTACTATACATGAATACTTGAGTTGGTCTCTTTGGAAAAAAAAGCTCTGGCGCACCTGTTTCAGGAAGGAAAAGTTGGTGGGAAGAGTGGGGTGTAGGGGGGTGGGGGCAGAAAGCTCATTAATATCCATGCTATTCGAACATCTCGCCTCTGATTGGCTGACAGAAATGCAAATCTTCCCCTGCCTCAGTTTGCTCTTCCTTCTTGGGTAAAAAATGCAACTTTGATGTTTTATTTACAAGCCCAACCCTGTTCCACCATGTTGTGGAGTTGCTTAAGCTAACGGTTAGCTTCTACTAGCTGAGACGTGCTCTGCTCTCTCCTGGATGCTAAACCAACAACAGCCTTCCCCGTCGCGAGCCAAGATAGGCGAGTCCATTAATGCTAATTTACTGTGTGATGTAGATCTGAGTAGCTTTTTCTGACCCCAGAGTTTCCCAGTATATTTTCTATTGGTGGCTAACTGGGGTAGAAGACTATTTTCATGTTCAACCTGCATGTTAAACTCATCGTGACTATATTTCAAAAAGAAGTGTTATATGTTTCTCAGTCAACCTCGCCACCTTCAGGATGTTCAAGTATTATAAGTGACTTTTCCTTTATTACTGTCCTCCACCAAAATGAGTTAATGATGGCAGTTAGTGTCGTTTTCTGTCTGTTGGCTTGTTAACAAATTACCTCATGAACCATTTCAGAGATTTTAATAAAAAACCCAGAAAGTATTGATTGGATAGTCGACCTTAGCTAACACTAAAATGGCTGCAACTCAGTTTTACAGATCATGAACCTAAATGTTAAGAGCTACAGGTGAAACTCAAAAAATTAGAATATGGTGCATTATTTCAGTAATTCAACTTAGAGAACATCTAAAGGCTCAGGAACCCTGCAGGTGTTTAGGATTCATTATCTGATTCACTTTGAGTCTAGAATATTGAACCATCTCACAAGCTGTCTGAGATTCTGAATGTGGGGTTTTCATCAGTTGTAAGCCTTCATCATCACTATTATAACAAATAAAGGCTGAAAAATCTGACTTTGCATGGAATGAGTTTATCTCATATTTTAGTTTCACATTTTAAGTTGAATTAGTGAAAGAAGTGAACTTTTGCATTTTATTTTAATTTTTCGAGTTTCACCTGTAGAAGCTAATATTCACAACACAGTCCAAAATGTGCAGAATTACATGAGAGAGCACATAGCATTATTTTCTAGATCTGACCTAAACAACTCCATCATTTGACAACATCACAGTTTGAAACTCTGGCATGAAAAGCTGCAGCTGATATGAAATGATAGGCCTTTGGTGTTTATAATTTTTTTTAACCAAATCTTAAAAATAGATTCCAAATTCAAAGATTCTATCTATCCATCCATCCATCATCTCTATGCTTATCCAAGGTCGGGTCGCGGGGGCAGCAGCCTAAGCAGAGAGGTCCAGACTTCCCTCTCCCCAGCCACTTGGGCCAGCTCCTCCCAAGGCGTTTCCTGGCCAGACGAGAAACATTGTCCCTCTAGCGTGTCCTAGGTCTTCCCTTGGGTCTCATCCTGGTTGGATGTGCCCGGAAAACCTCACCAGGGAGGCGTCCAGGAGGCATCCTAACTAGATGCCCGAGCCACCTCAACTGGCTTCTCTCGATGTGAAGGAGCAGCAGATCTACTCCGAGCCCCTCCCAGATGACCGAGCTTCTCTAAGGGAGAGCCCAGACACCCTGCAGAGAAAACTCATTCTTTTGGTCACTACACAAAGTTCGTGACCATAGGTGAGGGTAGGAACGTAGATCGACCGGTAAATCGAGAGCTTCGCCTTCTGGCTCAGCTCTCTCTTCACCACGACAGACCGGTACAACGCCCACATCACTGCAGACGCAGCACCAATCCAGCTATCGATCTCGCGCTTCATCTTTCCCTCACTCATGAACAAGACCCTGAGATACTTAAACTGCTCCACTTGGAGCAGGACCTCGTCTCTCAAAGATTATATGTTGCATTAATGCTCAATAGATAAGATAATTATCATACATACAAACTTTTGCCTGAGAAGTTGTTGAAAAATGGGCTACGTAAGTGGATTAACAAGTTAAATAAATAAATGTAAAAAGAAGCTCATCAGAAGTACAATCACACAGAAACCAGCCGACAAAAAAAAACACCAGATCTCATATTTACAGTATTAATATTACGGCTGATTAGAACAGGAGACTGAATGGAAACCACTGGACTTGGGCAGGGAGCGAAAATTAATCTAGGTTGGAGTTACAAAGGAGAAGTCGTTTGTTTAGCACACTACAGTGATATAATTAAGAAGAGCAGGCTTGGTGCTCTTTTGTTGTCATTTGTTTAACTTAAGTGACAAATCATCAGAGCGAGCCGGGTCACCCAATACCTCTCTCTGCTTTACGCCTCCTGCTGCTGAGTAAACAACAATCTCCCAGAACTAGACTGTGTTACAGCAACGCCACCGTCATTACAGACAATTATTGTTTTCCTGTATGCGTGACATTGTGTCTGTGTTTATTTTCCCCCTATTTCACAGACAATTGTTTTCAAGAGAATGCGTGTTTGCTTAAGTTGTGTGTGTGTTTTTGTGCACAGGCCGGCCTTCATGACTTGCTGGAATCTTTTGTCCGGTTGGGTTTGAATATGAGGTTGTATGCTTTACCAGTGGACGGCAGCTCAACAGAACAAAGACCGTGTTTATGGAAGGTGACATTAACAAGCGCTGGTTGGAAATTAGGATATTTTATTCATTTGAAACGGTCGTTTGAATTTGAATCGTCACCACAAAGGCTTCAGTGACAGTCAGATTTCCCCCCAAACCACAACATAATTAACTAATTAGAGCCAAGTGCCAGAAGGACAGGAAGCATCACGCCATCATAAAGAGTTGGTAAAACATATTACTGTTCAGTCTTGCACTGCTAATGATGAATTTTAATTTTGGCCATGTGAAAATGGGAGCTATGACTGTCGTTCTCACCTCCTTCTCCTCCTCCTGCTCCTTTCTCATCTGCTCCAGACGTACTTGCTCAGCTTCCTCTCTTTCCTGGACTTCTCTCTGTAAAGGAGAGAATTCATTTAATATTAATTGAGTCAACAAATAAAAAAAAATCCGCTTTGCTGACTTGGGTGTTTCCAACACTGTGTCGCTTTGCCTTGATGAATATTTAATCATGTTTTATTAGAGCTCCCAAACAACCTGTTTTTTAGGCAGGAGACTTAGCCGCTAGTTTACACAAGTGAAATTACAATTTAAGTAATATATCATTTGTGACTCAAACCGATTCTTTACCTTTTGCTTTAACAACAAGGTCCAAAAACGACTACATGCTTTATTTCCAAAGTACCTTTTTACGGTCAGCCTCTAAAGACACACGATAGGCTTCATCCTGTTCCCTCTTCACCATCTCCCTCGCCTCGCGCTCGTCCTGGGGAGGAAAAAGTTAGACCTGTTTAACTAGCTACATAATAAAAGGATACACAAGAACAAAACATCTAAGCCGAGGTGCCGATTCTAGAAGCCAGACAGACCTGGGCCAAAGAAAATGCAGCATGTCAAGTGTGGTTACGTACAAACATCAGGTATGAAAGAGTAGCACTAGAGGGGAATTCATTGTGACTGGGCCAGTCATTTACTAGACCCTGAGCCTCTTTTATGTCTCAGTTTCACCCTCCCTTTTCTCTTTCATTCATTCGGGCCCTCTCTTCCTGTTTGTACAGAGGGAAGGGGACAGGCGGCCTTTCTCTTTCTACCTGCTGCGGCTACAAAGTGTTTTATAAAGACTCGGTCTAAATACGAGTGTCCATTGTGTTAACACCGAGCAGCCATTAGTTTTATATTTTCTGAAGGCCCACGCTGTGTGCCGACCCGGATATGGCAAAGTAAGCTCATTGTGACGATCCGAAGGGCTACTGTGCAGAAAGGCGGCTAGGCAAAATGGCAGCGTGCATTGTTGTATTGAATCGGAAAATGCAAAGATACATTTGTGCTTTTGGCCGACATAATAGGGGAACGCTGAAAGGAAACTGTAAAAGAAAGGTGGACGGGGACAAAAGCATCAAAAGTGCCTGCCATCAATAGGCCAGCCTCGAGTCACGCAAACAAGTCACCGAGCAGTTCATGTATGAGTCTTTTCAGCTTCTGTCAAACGTTCCCAAACTCGCCGATGAGGCTGATGTGAAGGAAGCACGACGCGGTTCGTCTAACGTTTATCTCCACAAACACCATGTGATTTTTAAAGCTTTAACTTTGGAGGAAAAACAGAAACAGATTTTCCCACAATTAAATCGTGGCTACTGTTCAAGTTGGCGCACCATGTGTCGTCTTCTGAGTGTTGATGATACACTTGGTATTCAGAAAAATCAAGCTGTCACACATTTAATGTTTGCTAACAAATAAGGGGAGGGAAAAAAAATTAAACTGCTCCGCTTAATTTGCTGCTCAGTTTTTGGGACCAAGTGGCTCGTCGCCAAATGCGCTTCCAAAAAAAAGTTGGGATGCTGAGAAAATGTAAATAAAAAAAGAACACATTGATTTGCACAGCGTTTAAACCCTACATATGACAGTCTGAAACAAAGAAATTGGATTTTTTTCCCCACCCTAAATAAATGCCTTCTTGGAAGTTTACTGCAAACATTTTTTTTAAGTTTTGATAGAACCAACTTTTTTCACTGGTTTGTATGATGTCTTCCTAAAATAACTGTTTGTGTGTTTAGAGAAGACTACTTGCTGCAGCGCTAAAAGTTTGAACAGTCCTGGCTCGCTCTCTAAATGAGGAAAGAGTGGCTCAGATGGATCCATAAACTGGGATGTTGTACACAGCTTAGGTTTAACACTTTATGTTAGAAACAAGAGCAGTGACCCGAGAATGCCCCGGCGATGAGTCGTCCTCCGATTAGCAACAACAGAGCTAAAAAACACAAGATAGGGTGACGTGTCAGTGAGGCTGGGTGAAATCACACCGTGGCTGCCCAGACAGACGCAAAAAGTCGGCGGCGAAGAGGAATGTCTGGGTTGAGTCGTGTCTGAGTATGCTTTGAAGAGGTGAGGTGAAAAAAAGTCCTGAGAGCAAAGGCGCTATAATAAATGTCACCATTACTTATCTCTACAGTCATCTTGTGAGTTTAGTCATTTCTTACAACAAATCCATAAACATTTTAAACAAGTAAATAACAAACAGCCAAACTAAATAAGAGCAGCTGTGTCAGATGTCGATAATTGTCTGGTTGAAATAAAGATTACATCAAAACTTTTAGACAACGAAAGAAAAAGAAAAACATGGTGTTAAAAAGCGAAGTCTTGATTTCATATAAACTTTATGTGTTTTTGGAATCTACATTTCTGTCAATGTCTTGAGCATCAGATTGTGTTTATATAAGAATTAACATTGGAGGACTTTAGCTTTCCTGTGTGCGTTAACTAAAAAACTGGCTTTTGTAAAGTGACGTGATTGTATTCATCAAAATGATAAAAGTATCCTTCTGATGTCTCTTTTTCATTTGATCAGGAAATAACAAAACAAAAAAGTTTCCCAGTAAGGTCGACGGTGCGTTTCCTGAACTCTGGTAGCCTCCTGCTACCAGCTAGCTGTCATATTTGAAGAGCCACCAACAGTGACAACTCTTCAACGAAGTCAGTAAATTGGACATAATAACACAGAGACAAAAGAAAAGACTCACCAGTCAGGAACTTGAGTAAGTTTAACCCTCAGGGCGCGTGTGTGTGTGTGCGTGTGTGTGTGTGTGTGTGTGTGTGTGTGTGTGTGTTTTCCTCAAAACCTCCATGACAAAGATGTTATGAATCCAACGGTGCTTTGTTAGAGAATTAGCTTGGCTGACTGATTCTTTAACAGTTAATAACTCATAAACTAATCCAGAGTGACATCTGTCATTTAAAGATACTGTAGTTAGAAAAGACGCAGAGCTGGAAAGACTGACAGCTCGGTGTGAAAGCAGGACAGACTATAGCAAAAGTACAACCGCTTCAATTCATTTGAAAAACCTTTAGAGAGAGGCGTAATAAGACTTGCATAATCATCTTACACAACACATCACATCATTACCATATTAGAAAAAAACACTTCGATTTGTTCCCTCACTGTACCAAAAATGAACCAAACAGTCACATTAAAACTCGGGACGTCCTGCAACTTTGTCACTTCTGATACGATACCGATATTGCAGCCTTCAGTATTGACCGATACCTATATCAATCCATACGATATCAGCACAAATCATACATACTTTTACCTACTTCGTAGTGACGAATGTATGAAAGGCTTGATCAAGCAATATTACTCAGAGAACAAAAGCCTAAGTATGAAAAAAACAACACATTCACATTTTTTAATAACCATTGTTTGCATAAATGTGAACCTTAAACATAATGTATAACAAATGAATAAAATAATAACAAATTAAAAGACCCTGAAAAATATTTTAAGTAAACAAATAAACAAAATTATATATTTTTAAAGTACAAAATACTAATTCAAGGTCACTTCCATTATTTTTTACCGTCAGCAAACGGTAGGAACAGCTGAGGACATAAGAAAAAAACACAATATTGTTATGAATCGAGGCTCGAGGTGTTCAATTACCTGACATTACTCACCACCGACGAGCTGGTCATCGAGCACAATAAATTGGCATTTCTTTTCTGTTAAAGCTAATGCCTTTTTGCTATCTCTTGGGAATCTGTCATGCTTTGCAAGTGTTGCAAGTGCATGACAAGTGTTGCAACTGAGCCACACTGTCTTTTTCAGACTTAAAAAAAAAAATACTGCCACACGGCCGACATCGCTCTTGTTCCTTGCTACTTTGCTAGAACGCACTGTTCTGATCACGTGGGTTTTGCGTGCCGGATCTGGGCGCTGCTGGATAGAATTGCTGGAACTGAATTTAAAGCAGAACGAGCTGCTTATATCGGAGATTTTTGATGCAGTTTGATATAATCCGATATGGTTATTTGGGCAGATATCAGACCTATTTCCGATATCAACATCGGAATTGGACAACCCTAATTAAAACAAAGATACGTACTGAACTGAGATGATAAACATACCCCTAAACTTTTATTATTTCTTAGCATTAGTGTTTCCTGCAGGTCCAGGTTTCCTGCAGGTCCAGGTTTCCTGACGCGGATCACATCATACCTCATCTTTGATGTCCTCTTGCTGCTGTGCTGTGAAAATCTCCATGGCTCCCATTAACCTCATCATCAGCTCGTCTACTGTCGTATTACCTGAAGAACAAATTACAAAATCAATGCAAAGCTGCAGTAATTTACCTTTAAATCAATTGTAAAGTATTTTTTAACATTAATAGAATAAGAATTACCTTGAATGACATTTAGAACTTCATTGGATGTGCGTTTGCCCATAACTATAAGCAGCAGGGGGAACTGGTCTGTTTTATACGTCCGTATAGTTTGTGTTACCACGCTGCCAAAATGCCTCGTACACATGGTGAGGAGTCTGGAAGACAGAGTTTGTAACCTGACATTATGTCTAACCCTTAAAGCAGAAGAGACAAACATATGAAAGTGCTATACACAAAGACGTACACACATACACACATTTTTCAGACCGCAGCAGAAAAGAAAATACACACAACTCATGGCATTAAGGACTTTAAAACCCATTCTGCATTCTCTTATTCCATCAGAGTGACATGCTATCTCAATTGGAACCGTAGATGAATTAGTATTCCTCACCAGACGCCCAGAATTGATAGGGCAAGAGAGGATTTCTTATTCCATTACAAAGACAGAACTTTTTAAATTAACATTTCACAGAGGGAAAAGGGTAGCCGGCAGCCGGGGCCCCGCCAAGCTCCCTGTAAATGTCATAATATTAATGAATTGCTATAGACTGAATGCAAATATAGATTAGCTTTTTCTCCTGCCTTTTAATAAGATCTACTTTAATAACTGAGTGGTAAAATAGAGAAGTAATGGAATGGATGGAGGTACGGCAGGTCAGGAGTAAAATAGATGGAAGGGAAGCTGTATGAGAGAGGGTGAAGCTCATTAAAACGCAGAAGCTATGGAAGCTACTTGCAGAACTTTTGGACTGAGAAGCGGAGTACCAAGACCCGCTGAGGAAGTTTATTACAAAGTGAAAACTTGGTTAGAGTAAAAGACCAGAGGAAATGCTTTGAACTGTGATTAAGACAGAACATTTCCAAATAAACTCTAAGTGACCCATGACTTTCAGTGAAAAAGTTGGGTCACCTTAATTTTACGGATCATTTTGATCTGACATTTGTCCCTGTTCAGTCCTCGACCCCGCCGTACCATAACAATAGCCCACGGGGAAACTCTAACCTGTAATGAAAGGCCACAGGACAATGGACATCGACTTGAAGGGTAACCTTATCTTAAATCTCTCAACAAGCACAAGCCAACCTGCTTTGGTTTCTCACTCAGAGCTGAAGAAGTCACCTCTACTCAATAAAAATCACAGCTTTATAATGTAAACGCAGCCTAGACTGTCTATATTTTCTTTTAAGACTTAAAACAAGACCAGAGGATATTCAGCGTGTATGAATTTACCTACACAACAAGTATGGACACATAACTGAGGGCAGGAGGAAGTTGAGCTACTCCAGGAACTGAGGTGAGCAGTTCAGCGGTCTCATTCAGGCAGAATATAACACGGTAAAGAATGTAATAGAGTCCATACTTGATCTACAGCTTGAAGAAAAAAAAGTGTTAACTAAATGTGGAAGAAACACCTGACAGAACTTGTAACTAACGCTCTGCATCAACGGCTAATGTGACTGACAGCTTCTAATTTGTCGCCCATCCCATCTCCATTTTTCAGAGCACAAAATAGTTAATGTTTCCCTGGTCTGTCGGCTTGCATCTCTTCACATCCAAGGTGTGCGTGCTGACTGGTAAGACCTGACATTTGCTGAATCAGACGAGCGCAGCAGCACTGCAGGCGATGTTTCTGCTAGCCACCTGTACGGGGGCTGCATGGGAACCGGATGCTCCGACTGCACACTGTGTCGTACACACTTTGTTTCAGAACCAACGCGGACATGTTATGATTTGAAAACGACATTTTCTTCACCCTCTGAGCCAGTTATGTTCTCAGGTCGGAGTTTGTCAAAAGGAGAAGTCAAGTGAACGGAGCAGGTGTTGCTTATTAATCCGACCCCGCCCTTAGCTGTTACCATTCTGGTTCAGACTTCGAGACAACACAATGATTAGAGACGGAGCGATGAGCAATAAGTGGGATAATTCTTAGGAAAAACAAATAATCCACTTATTGTTAGTTTTAATAAATGTCATGTAAAATTACATCACACTGAATGCACACGCTACCAGATTCATTTCCCACTAGGGATGTTCCGATCACGTTTTCGTTGTTCCCAATCCGAGTCATTTGATTTTGAGTATCTGCCAATATCGAGTCCTGATCCGATACTTTTCAGCAAAGCATTAAAATAAGAATAAAAAAGGGAAACACATCCAAGTTGTTCTTTAAGATTCACTTCCACTTGTTTAGGAAGTACACTGATAAAAAAAAGTCAATATCATGGACATATTTAAAAGTATTTCAAGTTGTTTAATCTCTAAATAAATGGATGTACTGAGCGATGCGCGTTCCCGTGACGGGGCAGGAACACGGCGCCACAGCTGGCAGGGTAACTTTTTCCTGCACAACACCTGACTAATGTGTGCAACTCAGGTGCTGAAGGAGATTGAGAAACACCAACGTTGCTGTTCATCGGCAATTTCTCTTTGTTTATTAGCGTATCTTTCTCTGTCGGCTGGCTCCGTGCTGGCTGCTGTGAACTGGGACTATTAGTGGCAAACTGGTACGAGACCAGTGATTCGCTTTAGTGTCAACTGAAAGAAAAGGCAAAAGAGAAAGTAGTTTGTTTTGAAGGCGACGTATCAGATTCGTAGTGTTGAATGCAACTCTAGCTTTTCCACCATGTTAAATGCCCAGTTTGCACTCATTATAAGTGTCTGTTACTAGTGCTGGGTATTGTGGCCAATTTCCTAAATCGATTCAATTTCAATTCATAAGGCTCTGAATCGATTAATCATGATTCGATTCAATTCGATTCAGTCTTTTCTTAAATATTAATCATTTTTGGATAGGATCATAGCATTGTCGCTACTGCGTGTTTCTCTTGATATGTGCATTTAGCGTCTTTTTATGTTCTTTTCATTTAGCAGCTTATTGTTGGAATTGAGTGTGCCTGCAGATCTGGTCCCAGGTCTGTCTGGTTCAATGGGAAAAATCAATCTTAGGCCTAATAAATCGATTTTGCAAAATTTATATGAAATCAATCCAAGATCGAGTAAATAGATTTTTTTTTACCCAGCCCTATCTGTTACACTCCCTTTGCTGTCAGGTTTTAAATGCCACCAGGCTGAAGACATTTTTGCTCTCGGTGTCAGAATCCCTGCCTGCTGTAAAATGTGTGACGTTATGATGTTGTCCAAGAAACAAAGGATACTGATGTAGAGGAACTTGTCAAAATTAAAACTAAGAAATTGTTTTTCCATTTGAAAATCTCAGGATGAATTTTAAAAGTCATGTTTGTTGTGTTAAAAGGGTAAATCTGATCTTTTTCACCCAATTCCGATTCTTTTAAAATCACGTGATCGGGCCCGATTTCTGATCATGTGATCAGATCGGATCATCCCCATTTCCCACAGTTGTCACGATAACACTGGCATCCAATCATAAGCACTGCTTTTATGCATAATTAATCAGGGAGGCCTGCGAGAATAGCACATTCCAGTATCAGCAGGTTTATCTCTCTCTCTCACACACACACACACACACACAATTAGGATACCTTTCTAACAGCCCGTGTGACTGATGCCAATCACCAGTCACTTTGGATCAACCAGAGAGCGTGAGAATGGAGAGCAGCAGCGTATTTGTGAGCGAGTTAGCGTGCACATGTGCATGCATGCGTTAGCAGCAAAGCTGCGACTAGCTGTGCAGCGATGAAAAGCTCCAGATGTTGCCTCTCTTTTAACGCGCAATAAAAAGGCTCAGCTGGGGCAAAAAGCAAAGGAGGCCACTAGGAGAGAAAAGGAGAGTGGAATGAAGGAAGGAAGGAATTTCCTTAAAAGAAATAATGGAAGGCTGAGGTTAGGGAGCGAGTCTTTCTTAAATGACTGCTACCAGAGGGCAGGCTTAATTTAGGAAGTTTGGAAAAGAGCGAGGTTTGAGCGAGATAACTAAACAGAAGCTAAATAAGAAAACAGATCAGAATGAGAGTAAGGATAATTACTCCAGTAATGAGTAAATAACCATCTCCTTCTCTTTAGAGGGAAATGTCACCCAATTTTTTTAATTTAAAACACTTTTTTATTAATGTACTATTCAATGAGAAACTTCAGCAGAGACTATGCCTGACAAGCAAACATCCTCCAAACAAGAAAAATGACCAAAACAGGACACTACGCTACGCTCAGACTTCAGGGATAAATGAAGTGATAGAGATGTTTGGACTCCAAGAGAGTCCTTCATCTCCCACTGACCCTCTTTTCAGACAGCTTAGTCAAAAATGCCCAATCAGGGGCCTCCCCATGCAAACACAACGCCTTTTGTTAGTATGCAACCTCCGAGCTTCAAAAGGAGAAAGAAGCTGAAGAAAGAATGAGAAGACAGAGATGCAGGGTGTGAGCTGTGGAGTACGAGCTGAATGCCAGCAATTAAGAACGTGTCAAATGAATTATAACCTGCTGGTCATGTGACTAATGGAGTTCTGTCAACGCGGATATTTGTTTTTAATATTTCCTCTTTTTTATACAGCAATCTGTCGGTCTCTGAAGGTCAAAATTTCATAAATAAATTTTAAAAAATCAACATCAAAGCAACAGAAAGCATCCAGATGGATCAAACACAACAATTAAAAGCATTACAGCAGCACTGCCTCACAGAATTCTAGTGTTATTATAGTGTAGACAATCAATAATCTACTTATAGTTCAGCAGAGCTACAAACAGTTCCCAATTTAGATCATATGGAAAAAGGTGTTTTCAAGTTTAATTTGATTTCTGGAGATGATCTCAAGCCTCTCCTGGTGTTACTGAGCTCACAGTGGAGCCTTGAACGCAACTTTGACAATTCTTCATGCAGATAAGTGAATATGTCCAAGTCGTGTTTTTAATGATTGAAACGTACAATACTGAGATAAAAACATTAAGTCAGTGGAATCTAAACTCATTTTCAGACCGTACCTGGCTTTGTTAGCTTCTTTTGTTACATCCCAGGCCCACGTGATAAAGTTCTGGCTCAGGTAGGAGACGATCGAGTCGGCGCACATCATTTGGGAACAAAAGACGTTGCTGAGAACACTGTCATCGTTGTGGAGGTAGATAGCCAGCAGCTTTCTCTGTGAAAACAGAGAACAGGTAGGAATTAAAGGCAGGGGGAAAAAATACAATATGAGAGCAAAGCGCATTGATTCAATATTTGTCTGTAGTAGAAAATCAACAGTGCATGGAATTTAGACTTTCATGTGTGCTGATTTGCCACAAAAAAGGTAAAATCTGCAACGTTTCACTCCAAGATCATTGTTGACCCTTATACGCTCCTAGTGCATTTTTTTGTGCACAAAGACTAAAATCGTGACTTTTCTTTAGAAAATATGACATTACACAAAAACTACAAAGTGAGCAAAAGTATTTTTATGCCTATTTGTGACACTCCAAGGCAGAGGCAATTCACCCCCAAAACAGGTCCTCTGGACATACTGTAACACACAAAAAAAATATTAGATTTTTATTTTTTTTCATTTTCTCACAGTTCTGGTTTTGATCATAAACCTGGGAATAAAGGGGTTAAATCTCAGAAACATACACATTTTTCATTATATTTTGTGAGGGCTGAAGCTAAGGATGAAATTCATGTAAAAAAAATTAGACCTATGATATTATGTAATATTTCTATAGGAAGTTTTGCTTCAGCATTTTCTTGTGCACGAGGAGTAGAAAAACAGGGTTATATGAGGGTTAATATATTGTCTTGTTTTTTTTACATATTGGGTACCTCACCACAGCAGACATTAAATGCACATTAAAGACAATTCTGGAAAATGCTAGAATGACTCGTACAGCCTACGGCGAGGCCATCGCAGACAAAAAAAAAAACCCAGCAAATACCAAACAAAATCAAACGAAGGCCGGTGTAAATAAAACTTCTCATGGATGTGACGAAGATATAGAGAAAACAAAACAGACAAATCACTCTATTTATTTTATACCAAATGCCAGCAGCCTGCTCAGGTTAGTAGCAGCAAGGCCAGACAATATTGACGAAGCTCCAAATCCAAGGATATTGACGCCATCACATAAGCCAGCTAGATTTTCCCTACTGACAATCTAATTAAAAAACAAACACACCCACAAACATAAAAGGGTTGAGGGCACAATGTTGGAAATAATGCTCTTTAAATTACATGTCACTT
Organism: Aphyosemion australe; assembly: GCA_006937985.1. NCBI lineage: Eukaryota > Metazoa > Chordata > Actinopteri > Cyprinodontiformes > Nothobranchiidae > Aphyosemion > Aphyosemion australe. The sequence continues at coordinate 3,334,508 of SSNS01000004.1, read as the reverse complement.
TGCTTGCTAGAAAAGCACAAAACAAGGAAAACTCTCAGACTCTGCTCGGTTCATTTGAAGCGCGTCTATGACGGTAGGGAGTTAAGGGGTCTGTTTCTCAGGAACAGTAATCTGGGCTACGTGCGCCAAAAAGGGGGGAGAAAAAAAGTCTATATAGGGAGTAAAATGTGAGAAGTGAAAGAAGAAGTTGTGCTATACTGTGGCCTGTGTAGAATAGGAATGGGAGAGCACTGCTGTGTTTGCTCAACGATTAGTGCTTTAGAATAATCTCCAGGGCTCCTAGAGAGAAGGAGCCGGGACTCATTCACCGGGCCGATTCAACAGCCTGAAAAGATTAAACACTCATGCTGAGAAGACAAGCAAATTCAGTCTGGAGGGAGGAATGAGTCTGAGGATAGTGTGAGTTTTAAAACACGAGGGGAAAAAAAAGAACTGACACACATTTGATCACTGGTGTCCCAGCGCACATACACAAACTTAAGTCTGAACTCACATCGAAGGATTTATACGCACACATGCATGCTCAATTAGAGCAGGTGTAAAGACTAATCAAAGTGGGCATTTTGGGCAAACTGAACTCCTTCATCTTAGTTAAACTGTCAGTACCCCTCTGTTCCCTCTCCACTTTCAAGTTGAGATCTTTTGTATTGTCAGTCTTAGCAGGGAGGAGCAAATCCCTTAGTTCAGCTAAATTACTAGGTCCAACCTGAGCTGGATAGTGACCCCATAGCCCTTCCTCACACCTGTTCACCTAAATCACACCTCGCTTTGTGAGATGAAGTCACTCACGGTTTCACACGGCAGGAAAACACTCGCACTTGGCCCTACAGGCGTGACTAATATCCTTTGTGAACTCAGATCAATAAGAACTTGATTAATTGTGTTTGAAAAATCTAAAATTTTTAAATACAGTGAACATTTTTTTTAAACATACGTTTGTTTTGAATATATCTGTTACATTAAAGTCTTGATTAAAACGACGTCTTGCTAAAAATGTGCACTCGAAGTTTATGTCAGAAAAGCTTACAGGCCAAGGAGAAATGGGCAGACAGAAAAAAATAAACCAACTTCGTACTTTTTAAATAGCTCTAATAAATGAGTTCAGTGTAAATATGTTTGTTTTTGATCTAAACTTTAGCACTTAAATCTTTCTGCAGCCTTCTAGCTCAGACAACTGCTATTGTATTAATTCGGCTCCTTAATTAGATGCAACAACCTGCTCTTTAATATTAACTGAATGCTGAGAAAAAGGTCTGAGTGCAGCTTACTTAAACACAGCTGCCTCCTTGATGGGATGGCACATTCAAAAATAACAAACAGCATTTAACAAATAATGATTTATGTATGAGAGAAGGGCGAGAGCAAGCACAATATATATATATATATATATATATATATATATATATATATATATATATATATACCCAACTAATTATTAAGATAATATAGAATAATTATAATAATTATAATATAATCATGTGCCATATTAAAATATTCTTCATGTTGTTTGGAGAACAAATTAGCTTACAACTTTTTTCCCATGCCTCTTAAGAAGAAGAAACGATTTTTTATATCGCGCCTCTCAAGACAAAAATCAATATATATATAAAATATATATATATACAGTATATATAAATTGTTAAAAATATTGTCACAAAAATGGGACTAATTTAATTGAATCGTTAAGCATCTGTGCTGTCCGTGAGACCGGGTGGGGGTGTGTGCTCGGATCGCTCACTCACCGCTGCGGTCTCATGAGGAAACGCAGCTTTGATATAAACTTTCTCTTCTTCCCAAATACAAATATTTTTTTAAGTATTTGTAGGAAATAAGTATTGGTTAAAAAAACACGTTATTTGTTCCTTTCCAAATACCGTATTCGGGTTCGGCTCCACGCCTAGTCCCCATCCTTCCAGTTTTTAATAATGCGTTGACAGTTCTTAACCCAGTTTTAGTCGTTTCTGCAATCTCCTTAGATGTTTTCTCTGCTTGATGCATGCCAATGATGTGACCCCTCTCAAACAGACTAACATCTTTTCCATGACCACCAGACATGTCTTTCCACATGGTTTTTTAAGAAACGAGAAGCAACTCGTTGCACCAGTTGTGATTAAATAACTTGTTGCAGCTGAAAGAATCACCTATGCAGTAATTATTCAATAAGAGACTCGTACCTATTTGTTTAGTTAAATCCAGGTGGCTACTTTTTTTTGGACAGGCAGTGTATGATGTGAGGATTAAAAAAAAACAAAAAAAAAATAATAATTAAGTGGTTCTCTCACATTTGTCTCTGCCAATAACACGTTTTGGACCAAAAGCAACCATTGGACTGTTGTCAGTTTTGCCGAACCGCCGCACTTCCCTGGGTCCTCCATTCATAACGCACTTGCGTTTTTATCAACAGAACAGCACTGGCGTGAGAGGTTCTCTCAATAATATCAGAGAAGGAGAAACAGCCGGCTGCTACCACTTCAACTTTAGGACAAACTACCAGAGTCCCAAAAAGAAAAATACTATTTAAAAACAGCATTTAAAAAGAATTGGTAGTGTCACTTTCAGTCTTTTCAATATAAAGTTAAAGTCCCAAGTATTCATCACACAATGGTGAAATTACATCTCCGCATTTGACCCATCCCCATGGTGGGGAGCGGTGAGCTGGAGCGGTGAGCTGCAGCTGTGGCTGCGCTCGGGAACTATTTGGTGGTTTAACCCCCCAATCCAACCCCTTAGTGCTGAGTGTCAAGCGAGGAGGTATTGGGTCCAATTTTTTCAAAGTCTTTGGTATGACCCGACCGGGAATCGAACCCTGATCTCCCAGTCCTGGGGCGGACACTCTACCACTAGGCCACCGGAGCTGGTCAGAATAAAGAAAACATTTTCAACAGATTTTGTATTTCATTGTTCTCAATGTGCTGCTCCATACGTAACAGATTAGCCTGCACCAGTGGAATATGAAAGCCCCTGAGCAGGTAGGAATCGCAGCTGCATAAAGTTGACATTTAAGGACTACATGGGGATATTTTACCTGCTTCCTGCATCTTTACCTGTACAGTACATCAATCTAGCTCTTAATCTATCCATTTCTCCTTGGAGTACTGATTTACATACTTCTAAAAATGCCATACTGACTGATGCTCTTTCCTCTTGACTCCACAAGGCTGTTGCTCAGATTTGAAGTGGATACTTGGCAGTGATAAATCCCTGAACTCCCCTCTCCAGCAAGGCTATGAATTTTTATGTGTCTTTGTGTGTGGCAGGCAGGAGAGGGGAGTGGAGAAGGAGAAGGAGAGTGGGGTTAGAGTGATTAACCACTGCATTGATGGGGATTTAGTGAGGATCGTGGTTAGTGATGGGTGGCCTATCGCTCCGTACGCTCCGACTAACCACTGATCCCCAAGAGAGTGCAGCTCAGCTCGGCTCTGTAGCCCAAAGCATTTTCATTAAGGATGGATTGAGTCTATCTCAACAGTGCTCCAACACACACCTTCAGAAACACTTCATCAAATGTAGTGTTTTGCTTAGTGATTAGCTTCTCCAGGGCTATGAGCAAGTGAGACTGATTCCTCTGTTTATAAACCCATGGAGTTGTCTCTCTTCAGCCAGAGATGGCCTTTTCTAATATCCTCCTAATGAAGTGGGCTTTCTCTACAATGAGAACACAAAAAACTGGATCGCTTTTCAAATGGAAGCAAAATGCAAATGATGAGACGGCCGGATGGATGGAGGAAAAAAAAAGCGTGGTGTAATTTGTACACATATGCTACTGTGTAATGAAACCATCAAGGCGGCATGTTTTGGCCTTCTGTCCAGACAGTTTGTGACAAAACACAGAATAACTTCTGTTATTTCAAAAGAAAAAAGTCAACAACTAAGTTCTTTAAAGCTGTTTAACTACAAAGCAGTTGTCAGGCTAAATCGAGTTCACCCAAAATAAAGCAAAATACAATGAAAATGAGTACTTGATTGCCCCTGTGCTGCATAGAGCACAATGGTACGGTACAGAGGGAGAGAACACCAGACAGACATCAGCCATATTGTGCTGGCTTAGAAGCAGGGATCAGCTGGGAAACAGGCAACACGCCAAGCTTCTTTTTAGTTTTTCTGTCTTTTTCACACTTTTTCCATTTATTGCCGTCTTTCCTTCTGCAAAGTCACATGACAGTGTCTCTCGCTGTTTTCTGAGTTCATTCCCAACGTAACATTTGTTCCTTTTCTCTCATTTCACATCAAGTTTTCTAAAATGTGCCCTGGCTGTCATCTTGTCGCCCTCCCTCTTTGTGTGCTTGGTGATCTGAACTCCCCACCCACCCACCATCCCATCAACATGTTGCCGTGTCCTCACAATATAATAAGGCTGTAATCCACACAAGCTGTCAGTTGATACAAGCATCCTTAAAAGGAAAAAAAGATTTAAAAAGCTTTAAAAAAAAAAAAAAAAAAGAGGGAGCTGTTAGCTAAAAAAAAAGCTTCAGCTGTCAGGGTGAAAACTTGATGTAAGTTCTTGAAAAATGATCAGTGAGGCCAGACAGCCTCTGTAATTATCACAAATAACACTACGACAGTTCATATTGGTTTCTTACAATTTACAAATCTAGCACAAACAATCTAAATTTAGTGCTGTCATGAGATAAACATTTTTTAGATTAATTAATTATGAGCTGTGATTAATTAACCTAATTAATCTTTTTTAATCTCACCTACTAATGGCTGAGAAAAGCCCTCATTTTGATGTATTTTTATTTAAATTCATTACATTACTTTGGCGGACTAAAAGATTAATATATAACAAAAAAAGGCTTTATAAAGTCATTTATTGTTTAACAGACTTCTAAACTTCCCTTTTACATCACCAAGGCAGAATAATACTGTGCTCTTTTGTTAGTCTCGAATAATTAGAAATTAAAAATAAAACATTGGGTCCATATAGAATAATGTAAGTTAACACATCAAGGAACACTTTTTTTGAGCAATGCAAATAGTGATCACAGAACTTGTTACTAAAACATTTATCTAAAATTAAAATAGACCTGTAATTTACTGTGCTGTAAGTTAGCATATCAAAACTGACGGTTTATCACAAAATAAAATGCTAAAAAAGCATTAAGCACTCACTCTCTCACTTCTGACATGTAGTATGGCATGATAGTTATATATATATATACATAATTATATAAAATAAAAAAAAATATTAAACAAAAACTCCCAACCGGTAGGCTAGAAAAGTCCCAGTAAAGTTATAGATCAAGAATGAGATTAATGCAATAAAAGAAATAGTGCACTAAATGTGGCTATATTTACTTAATCTCAATTAATGCAATAATTTGACACCCCTATCTAAATTTATTCTGGATTTTGTCAGATTATTTTATTTGTTTCCCCATTTTTAGTGCATATGACGTACATGTCTGATATGTGTTTGTCAATGAAACTTTCTTCAATTATAGATATTAAACTGGCAACCTCATTTGCAAACTATCTAGCATTAGGTGTTAATAATGATAGTAAGTAAATAAATAAATGGTGATTCACTGTAATAACTTGTTTTTATAATCTTTAATTTATTAAAAATAAACTGGTCAAAATTATTGTACAAGTTGTAGAACTAAAATTTAAAGTATTTTTTTTACTGACTGCATATGGGTCAGTTACCATACCATGTTTATTTATATGCACATTTAAAAACAGCATGACAGCTGACTAAAGTGCTCCACAAAGGAACAAAGATGCTCCATAGTTACAGGACAGACAACAATATCTGGCATTGTGACATCACATTAAGGTAAAAAAAACACAGCAAAGTAAAAAATCTAAAAGAATGAATAAAAACGAGAGCACCAAATGAATAAGAAGGTTAAAAGAGGAGGGGAGTTAAAAAGCATAAAACACAATACTAATAAAACACGCATACGCGACAGATCATAAAAGATGAAAAACCGAATTACCGACCAAAAGCTAATTGATAAAATAGGCCTTAAGAACAGACTTAAAACAGACCATTGATGGGGCCTGCCGCACATGTAATGGGAGTGAATTCCAGAGCAGCAAATGAAAAGCCAGCTCCCCAAGAGATCTGTAGTGCATTTTAGGGAAACACAAGCGCTGGCGATCTGCAGACCTCAAAGATCTGAAGGGGACAAGATCAGCCTCGATAAGTAAAGGGGAGCTGTACTATTCAGAGCCTTATACACAAAAGTTAAAACCTTAAACTGAACTCAAAAACAGATTGGAAGCCAGTGCAATTTAGCGAGGATGGGAGTCATGTGGAAGCATCTAAAAGTGTTTGTAAGGAATCTAGCTGCTGCATTTTGCACCTTCTGGAGGGAGGATGCAGTGACACAGATGAGCACCGAGTTGGCGTAGTCCAATCTTGACGTAATAAAAGCATCTATAACAGATTCCAAATGAGGTCTCTTAAGCATTGGCTTTAACCGAGTTATGCAGCGGGGCTGAAAGAAACATGACTTCACTGTGGCATTAATTTGTGAAGTCATGTACAAGTTTAATATTAATTTAGATTATTCTGCGGGTCTAAAAATAACAGGTGAATTTCTTGATTCAATGACTAGTTTAGGTTTATTTCCTTTGATCAATAAATCAACTAGAATTACTTCACATAGTGCAACAATAATAGATAATATATTCACTAATAAAGTAGATAATATTATGAGGAGTGGAATATTGATGACAGATATTAGTGACCACCTACCTGTCTTTGCAGGTTACTATTTCAAATGATAAAAGAGATAAGTCAGTCAAAGCATTGGAAGCTTTAAAAAATGAGCTGGTAACACAAAATTGGGAAGGAGTTTATGTTAACGACGTTAATGCTGCATATTCATCTTTTATGAAAATATTAATGAATTCATACTATAAAAATTGTAAATTAATGAATAAGGTGAAAAATAACAGAAATAAACCATGGATGACTACGGGAATAAAAAAAATGCTTGTTCAAAAAAGAATCATTTGTATAAATGTTTTTTGAAGTTAAAAACAAAAGAAGCAGAAGATAGATATAAAACCTACAAAAATAAATTAACAACAATAATTAGGAAACAAAAAAAGGATTACTATGGTGATTTATTGAATAAGAATAAAAGTAATAATAAAGCAACATGGGGAATAATAAACAGTGTCATTAATAGAGATAAATCAAAATCTAACATACCAAATTACTTGATTAAGGATGATAAAGAAATTCATGATGTTAGTGAAATTACTAATGAGTTTAATAAATTTTTCGTCAATATTGGGGTGAGTTTGGTGGAAAATAAACCAATAATAGAAGACACATTGAATACTATAATTGATAATGTTGATAGTATTTTTCTTGACAGAGTAGAAAAAGATGAAATAAGAAACATTGTAAAAAAACTGTGGAAAATAAAAAATCAACTGATTTTGAGGATTTGGACATGAACACTTAAGATTATAATGGAATCTGTTATTGCCCCATTTACATATACTTGTAATTTATCGCTGTCTACAGGAATTTTTCCTGATGATATGAAAATTGCGAAAGTTGTTCCACTGTTTAAAAGTGGTGATAAATGTAATTGGACTAATTACAGACCAGTGTCATTACTTCCACAGTTTTCAAAAATACTTGAAAAAGTTTTTGTATCGAGGCTGGATAAATTTATTGATAAAAATGCTATTCTAAATCATGTACAATATGGGTTCAGGACCAAACATTCAACTTCAATGGCGATATTGGAATTAACTGATAAAATCTCAACAGCAATTGATAATAAACATTCTTTTATTAGTGTTTTCATTGACTTAAAAAAGCATTTGATGTTATTGATCATGGAAGATTACTTCAAAAATTACATTGACTTGGCATAAGAGGAGTGGCACATCATTGGATTAAAAGTTATTTAGACAATAGGAAACAGTTCGTACAGTTAAATAGTATAAAACCTGAATTGAGTGATATTATATGTGGGGTGCCACAGGGTTCGGTCCTTGGTCTGAAACTGTTTATATTGTTTATTAATGATTTTGTAAATGTGTCTACTTTGCTTGGTTCGGTTTTGTTTGCAGATGACACAACATTGTTTTATTCTGGGTCAGATATGCAAAATGTAATTCAAGTGATAAACAGTGAGATGGTTAAAGTAAAACATTGGTTTGATATAAATAGACTAACATTAAATCTTGATAAAACAAATTTTATAGTGTTTAATGATAAACAAAATAATGAAGTATCTATAAATATTGATGGTGTGGAAATTCAAAGATTAAAGGAAATCAAATTTCTGGGAGTCATGATTGATGAGGACCTTAGTTGGAAATCACATATAGGATATATAAAAGGTAAAATGGTCAAAGCTATTGCGGTATTACACAGAGTAAAGTATTTACTAAACAGTTCTGGGTTGTTAGCACTATATAATTCATTTATTGAGACATATCTGGCATATTGTGTAGAAGTCTGGGAGTCAACATATAAAACCTACATTCAACCACTGTTTATTTTACAGAAAAGAGCTTTGAAGGTCCTTAGTAACACCCGTTATAGAGATCCATCTAATCCTTTATTTTATAAACATAAAATATTGAAATTTCATGATCTAGTGACCTTAAGGACACTACTACTTATGTATAAAGCTAATATTCTGAAACTGTTCAAAAAAAGAGTTGGTAGTTATAAATTTAGAAGAACATGTGTTTTTGAGATGCCTAAGTTTAAGACTACAAAGAACGAATGCTGTGTTTCTGTGGTTGGGGTTCAATTATGGAACAATCTGAATAAGGAATTAAAAGAATCCAAATCACTAACTGTATTTAATAAATGTATCAAATCAATGGTATTAACTAAATATGTAAATATAATGTAAGATAGTGTTTGTGAAGTATTGCGTTAAATGAGTAGTAATATTGTAAATATTCTAGAAGTATTGAAGAGCTGAAAGAGCAATAATATTGAAATTTAAGTTTCTCTTATTTTAATTTAGTAATGTAAAAAGGGGCAGAACTTTATAAGATTTTTTCTTCTCTCTGCTCCTTTTCATTCATTGTTTGGTAATTTATTTAAATGCTGTTTGTTCTTTGTTTTATTTGTTTGTTTATTTTATGAATGAAATAAAGAAAGAAAGGAAAATCTTACCCCTAGGCTGGTCACACATGGTTTCAGAATAAGACAAGTGAAAGAGCGGGCAACGGATGTGAGATCAAGACTTTTTAGGGTTGAAGAGAATGGCCTCAGTCTTATCATCATTGAGCCGCAGGAAGTTAGCTGCAAGCCTCCCTCTAACATCCTCAAGGCAATCTAGGTAAGAGGAGTTTGGTTGGTTTAATGCCAGATAAATCTGACAGTCATCAGCGTAAAAATGGTAATTCGATGCTTCGTTTCATGCATCAATTCAGGGATATACAATCTCCTTCCAGTGTGACGTTCTGGTCTGACGTAGAGCTCATTCTGCAGCTCCAACAGATCATACAGTCAGCAGAGTGAGCAACCGAGCGATGGAAGAGGGACGACAACACCAAAAAAATGCCACAAAGTTTCCAAAGTGTGGGAATATTTCAAACTCAAGCGGACAGACAAGACCGATGGAGAAACTAGGGTACCGCTAAGCTAACGTTTCACAACAGCACAACCCCTTGTCCTAGAAAGCATCCAGGATCTTCAGGCGTGAGCTGCAGATCCAAGACGAGGTGTGTGATCCAAGTTTAAATGAAGATAATGTGACTTTCAGCTATGCAGACTGAGATTGAGAATTATTTAGCCGCTACCGCTAAAAGCCAACAACTGTTTTTCCATTCGACTAAAATGCTTGGCTGTCAGCTTCTTTAACAACCTCATACAAGAGTTAACTTTCAGTTATGTTTGTTTGGAACTTTATCATATGAGAAAGGAAAAACAGAAGTGATCAAATCTCATTTGATGGATGTTTACCATTTTTATGCATTTTTTTTATTTTGTTATTGAAATAATTCCCAATGTTTATCTGGTAAATTAAATATCTTCTCTCTTTGTTTCAGGAATCAGCCTCAATGGATGGCTCGGTCTGGGCAAATCCATCCTGCTCAGCTGAATCTGCACCAGCGTTAACAGGCAGCAGCTTAAATGGAGTTGAATTCAATACACTTTTTTACAGAAACATACTGGTTATTAACTTGTTTTTTACAGCTAGTACTGCTTTGTTACAAATCAACCACATTTTCAAAGGAAAGGCAAGATAAAGGCTTATCTAATTATTCGATTAATCAACTGATTACTGCTGCAGATTAATCTATTATTAAAAAAAACTGATAGCTGCAGCCCCAGATTCAACTGAACAAACGTAACTAGTGCTTTTTTAATTCCCACCAGCTCAGTAACAAAACACAATATATGAGTAATGCAGTACCTCCCTTGACAGATTGGAAATGACTAATATCCTGTTCAGTTTGTGTTCCTTCTTCATGTTTTCTTAAGCTAAAAAAACTGCTCAGTGGTTAGGGATTAGACTCCATGAAGCAGGAACGACCGTGATATCCTACAGGTCACAGTCAGTATCTTGTATTTCTCACAGTCAAAATTAAGAGTTAAAATAGAAAGGTAGACAGCAAATATCCAACCTTACAGCCAGTAACGTATATCAATCCTTTAGAAATGTTTCAACTTACATCTCTAGCTTTGCCATAGAAGGCCTCTTGAGATGCTGCCTCCAAAGACCCAATGAAGAACATTGGGTGAGTCTCTCCATACCTTAGACACACAAAAAGGAAACATTTTATTAGACAAACTGTTGAATACCAGCCTTAAATTATTTAACGTTCTTTTAAAATCAGCACTAGAAACATTCCCTCACCTTGAGGAAAATTCAGCAGTAAAGTGAAGTAAGGCTTCCGCTTCATTTTCGCTATTCTCTGGCACTGCAACAGGAACAAACTTTAGCCTCGTGGTTCACTTTTGGATGTATGTTTTTTGAAATTTAACGTTTTCAGTTACGATTTTCAAGCAGGCTGTTAATACATACTCATGGGGGATTTCCGACAGCCTGATGAGCCCATTCCGAACATCTCTGAATCATCCACGCCGAATTCTGTTGCATCCTCATATTCGTCCCCCTCGCTGTCACTGATCATATGGACATCTGCACACTGTAAACATGCAGGATTTGTGTTGGTATACACACATTCCCCACAGGTGAAATAATCCACGGCTCTGAGGACTGAGTTTGTATTTATACACCTATATACCTCTTCTGTGGGTTCCTGGGCATTGGCTGGTGAGGATCTTCGACAAACACTGAGATGATGGCATGGATAGCTGATCCCGGAGAGAGCTAGCGTCATCTAAAAATAGGAATCGTGCAGAGAGAAAAGCATTAAGCCTTTTCTACTGAGCTAAACTAATCAGTTAGGTAGTGCACATCAAAATTACCAACAAGCAAAACAAAGTTTAACCAGATCAAATAAGACCACATGACTGATTTACATCTTAGTATCATCTCAAACATCCCTTTAAAGCTGATTATTTGAAGCCCAGAAAGAATGATTTTAGGACTTTTAAGAGAAAAGATTTGCACATCGCTCTAATGAGGAAGGAATATGATGAGGTTTCTGTTCACCTGCAACAGCCACCATCAGCATGGTGGTGTATACCTGCAGTAAAAAGGCTCCTGACTAATAAGCTGGCTGAATGCTGGCGTTCAGCAGGGACTCATTACAGCCAGTGTCTCCTGGTTCAGCCTCAAGGGATTTAAACAATACAGAAGAGGCGGTAAAAAGATGTAGAAAGAGTCGAGAAACCTTTTTGTCATTTGAAACAATACACACATACTCACGCACGTTTGTGCGTGCGTGTTTTGATCTCAGCAATGACTATCCAAGGACTGGTGATCATCTATTTACATCTGCCTGATTGTAGAGATACTTCAAAATAATGCAACAATATATTCAGAGTGACTAATTGTTTAGATCCCATCAGAAAGCCCAGATGCAAAGACTTTTCTGGGAGACTGCACTTCTAAACAACAAAGGAGAAGCTAAGTGTGATAAGAGGCAGAGAAGCTGCTCGTCCCCTGCAGAGGTCCTGTGATCTGCTCTATTGTCAGGTGCCAAAACACACAAAGAGCAGCTGGACATGCTTGAATCAAGACACGATTACATGCAACGCCAATTGAGTCTGAAAAGGGCTACCGAGACTGAACATAGAGTCGCTATAAAACCGAGGGATTCTCCGGGTTGGCCTGACTTTCTGCAACAGCAGAGAACAGTGCATGCAGCAGACCTTGAAGGCAATATGGCCAACGATGTTCGGCTCTCTGCCTTGCACTGATAAAAACCAAATAACTGGCACTTTCTATTATGTCAGTCATACAGCCTGAACCTCTGAGCATTAGACAGTAAGCTGGAGGCAGCCTAAACACCTACATGACTGACTAAATAAACGAGAGTGAAGCTGTCACATTATACAACCTGAGATTATGCTGACTTTTATGCTTTTGAAAATGCTCCGACAACATCAGTACATTATGAGCAAAACAACTAGAAGCACGCAGTTGATAAATAGCCAAATACAGCTCCTCTATCTGAATGTCTTAACTATTCATTTCAGGGCTGTGCGTTAAAATTTTTAGCTTATAGCACCGGTGCTACAAGGGTTGTAGGTTTTGTAGCACAAAACAAAAAACTTGTAGCACCAGCATAAAAATCTGTTACAATTTCTAAAAACCAAAAGTAGTTCTAATAATTACTGACAAACACTAGTAGTGCATAATGAAAACACAATAACAAGCAACCATGAAGTAAATTCCTGGTAACATGAATCTCACTCACGTACTTGGCAGTAAAGCTGATTCTGATTTTGAAATATCTTCAGACATGTTTATTTGTCAGTGTAAATAAAAACATTTTTCATTTATTCAAATTAGTATAGATTTGTTCATTACAGAGGTCCGTTCTCCACAGCATAGACATTGAAGAGAGGACGCCGCACCGACTGCTACTGCCTATGGGTCTACTTTTTATGAAGTCTGGTTAACAGGATGTTTTAGCTAAGGCTTTAGCTCCGTGGAGATCTGGAGCTCTCGAACTGTGAGAGAGCGTCGTTCATAAACCCGTTCACTATAACGTTCATCATGCAAAATACGAGCGAGTTCGGTTTACGGTCACAAAAAAATGAATGAGTTCACAAACGATCGTTCAATGAACTCGTTTAGGCACAACACTGCAGGGTTGTATTTGTAAACTTTTGCCATCTCAGACATACCTTGGTTTGGTGCAGGTTTTGTTTTTGTTTCTTGTTGGCACGGTTTGTTTTTCTGTTCTGTTAAAGGTTTAAAATAGGGCTGCAGCTATCAAATATTTTAGTATTCGAAATTTTGACAACGTTTCAAGTGAAACGAGATTTTGGTCTGCTGCTAAAATATGAAATATAACAACTAAATTATAAGCCTGAAATGTTAGACTTTCATTATAAAAGGCTCAATAATATGTATTAATTTGGTGTTGTCTAGTTCCCTCTTTTCCATCTAATTTATAGTTAATTCATATTTTATAGAAAAATTCACCTACATTTCAGTAACTTTTAAGGTGTGTATTAATATCACTCATCTTAGTCAAAATAACATATCTAGATATATCCATAGGCAAACTATGATCAAAAGAATTTAATTTATTTTATCAATATGTTCAGTAGTAAGCTACTGGAAATGCTAATAACATTTAATTCCTACTACTGACAATGTAATGGTGACATATCACTAATGCACGGGTTGACAATAATCCAGTTTAAATTATGTTCACAGACAGAAGCGTTTGTGAATTAAATACTACAACAGCTTGCCGTAGCCCTGGAGCGGTGTTGAGCAAACTCGTAGCAACAACGCGACTCCCGGTAGCTGCACATGCTCTGTTGCGTTGCAGGCTGCAGACAGCTAAGAATAAACAGGATGGTGGGGACTTTACTTCCACTTGTAGAGTTTAGTCATTCTTAGTTTCACGACCATTGTGTTTTTTCGGAATCTCACTTGATGAGCGTGCTAACCCGCTAGTTTTAGCCAATCTGCCCGTAGTCGTGTTTGAGCCCAAACTTTGGACCGTTTCTGCCTTTATGTCATTGCTGGTTCGTCTATTTTCCTCCACAGCGCCTAGATTACCACATTGTGGGCCAGTAAAAAGCCTCTTCCTTACACAAAAACAAGTAACTTACATTTGTTCAATAAAGGTCTGGGGAGGAGTAACTTGAAAAGATGTAGCACTGGTGCTACGTCTAAAAATAGTTTATCGCACGCGTTTTTTTCATCGCACGTGCGACATATATGCCACACTGTACAGCCCTGCATTTGGTGGATGTTTTACACTATAATATTATAACTAGGGGTGGGACTCGATAAAAAAAATTAATCTAATTAATTAGAGGCTTTGTAATTAATTAATCTTGATTAATCGCATTTTAATCGTTCAAGAAAATTTGCCTTGAAAGCAATTTTTTAAAATTAAAAATAATGAGACAGAGAATCAAACAATAGTCATTGACATTATTATTGTAAACACAAGCTCTTTTAATTTCTAAAAAAAATGCTTTTAAATTGTATTTCAATTCAAAACAGGAGAAAAAATATATGTATATCACTGGCAAAATTAGGACAACCCTAAAAGTACAATACTATTTTAAGAACATTTTGATAATGGTATTGTCTTTAAAATAATAATAATAATAATAATAACAATAATAATGGGTCGATAGAATGTGTGTGCAGTTTGATTTGCTTTAGCATCATTAGAGACAGAAATGAAGGCAAAAACACATGAAGAGGGATTTCTGATCACTCATTTGATTGTAGTTGTAGTTGTGTTTGGAGCACATAAAAAAGGTTTACATGGTCTTGTAGCCAAAGTTCTGAGCTTTCTCTAGAGGTGCAGTTTGACTATATTGACATTTAGGGCATGTATTTTGCTGCTAAACTTCAACATCCCCCAATTGGGGGACCCTCGGGCTTAAAGGATTAAATGCGTTAACTTTTTTAACGAGTTATTTTTTTCAAATTAATTAATCATAATTAACGCGTTAAATTCCCACCCCTAATTATAACGTAAAATATAAAAACCAGTTATATATCTGTGCTTTGTGTCCATTAGCAAAGAACATTCATATATTTGGACATTTTGTAAGTTTGAGTTGTTTACACATTGATTTTTCTGCTAAAAGACAACATTTACTCAGTCACAATGATCCTTGAGAGGTGAGCAACCATTTATTGAAGTAGATGAGGAATATACTGAAACTGGTTCTAATATCGACTGCCGTCTTTCAAACTCCCTTGTGTCTATTAAAGAAGGAGAGCATATATGGGAAAGCCAGTATCTCCCACGGCAGTCTCAGAAAGAATAATATCTTGACGAGTATTCCTCATCTGTGTTGTCTTTAGCACATTGGTTAGACTGCCTTACAGGACTGAAACAACACTTGTCTAAGAATGACATCACCACCAGGGACATATGAGCACTGGACACATCAGGGTCTTGTTTGGTTTTTTGAAAAACTTTGCAAGATTCACTTTAACAGGAAAACTGTAAAAGTATCAAGAACGCCTGAATGTGCCAGAAAAATGTCCATGTATCTCAACTCTAAATTGGTCAGGCAGAACTGTTTATGTGTCGAAAACAGAACATTACAAAAGAATAAGTAAAAAAATTATTTTTAACAGTGAAACAAAACAGTTAAACAAAGAGCTGAGATTTCCAAAAACACATTTGGACAATGCTCATTTATCTCATTAAGGATTGATGCATCTGCATATGTTGCATCACGTCTGAGTGAGGAAAAGAAAAGCCATGGTCAATGAAGATGTGACATGTGCCAGGTCTTAGAATGAAATTAGCACAGATGGCCGTAGGTACAAAGCCAAAGAACACCATACAGGGCCTGAGCCTTAAGGATGTGAACAAGTAGCTCCAAACCTTTTTCTTTCTAAGCGAAGCAATCAAACATGAGAATCTTAACAAAGTCCTGAGAGGATCCCTGTAAAGCCTTTACACCCCACTATTCACAATGAGAGGCTCTTGTCTAAGGACCTAATAAGTGTATAAATAAAGTTGATCACTTTCCCTCTCAAAGACAGCCTGAAGGGTTTGGGCTGACACTGATGCAAGGAGGCAAGCTGAAAAGAGGAGGAAAAATGAGTTGAGTCCCTTTCAGTCCTTTTTCTCTCGTTGACCTGATGGCTTCTACCAATATTGAAGTACACAAGTGCAGTTTGGCAGCTCAGTGGTGAAATGTGGAAACAAGCTTGAAGCACCGCAGGGCATGGGTGTGTGGGTGATGGGGGATGAGGGTAACCCCCCGAAAATGACCTTCTCCAACATCTCCACACAAAAGAAACTGGCTCCTCTTTTTTGGATTCTTTTAATTAACACTTGCATTGAGTATTCAAGGGCTGATACAGGGAACGAATTTTCTCTTTCCCTTACCCACACCCTCCTGTCCCTCTTACCCCATCAACCACTTTTTTCTCCTTCTCTACTCTTCTTTTTGTCCCTCCATTCTCTCTGTGTTTCATTTTGTCTTTTCTGGTGTAGGCAGTGTTTGGATTAGGTGTCTGGCTGCGAGTGTGAGATAATTACCACTGACAGCTGCGCTGGAGGCAACCACGACCACAGTAAACCACCTTACTTCACCAGGTCAGTTAGAGCAAGGGAAGAACAGCAAACAACGAGGATGAAAGGGGAAGAGGATGAGTTTGTGAAGTGAAAAAATATAGGTGAGAGTAGAAGTGATGTTTTAAATGAGACCAAGATAATTAGATCCTGATAGCATCATAAGTGTTTGGCGTTTAGCAGACTAACTGGTGCTCCTTGTGGGAAAAAGAAGGGTGAAGCAAAAATTGATAATCCAGATGATATTTTGAGCCAGAAATTCAGTTTGATGCCATCAGGTAGGTCTCATCTCGCCCCACCAAGGAAGAAAAATAGATATTCAGGGTCAACGTCCATGCTGGCGGACATTGACCCTGTTATTGACTGGATGCAATGGGTTCTGTGTAGGGGTGCACCGATAGATCGGCCGACTGATCTCAGGTTTTTCTCAAGGTCGGTGATCGGCCAAAAACTGCAATCGGTTCACCCCTAGTTATTGTTAAAGCAAATCATTGCTACAGAATAATTTTTTGGGACAAGTGTGTCAAAACCGGTACAAAAGGTTTGTTTTCAAAATTTTAAAAATTAAAGTCTAAAGTGTGTGAAGATAATTGAAACATTGACGTAATCTGCTTTTAGTTAAGACAAAATTGGTATCTGCAAAAATCGGTATCGGCAAGTCAGATTTTTCTCAAGATTGGTGATCGGCCAAAACCGTAATCGGTACAGCCCTAGTTCTGTGTTCTTTTTCTCCTCTCTCCCTTTTGAATTGTTTTAGTACTTGTGAAGCTGAAATCAAAATTGCTCAACTGGAATACATAAAGTCATTTCCATTCATTCACTAAAGATACAAACTCTTAAATACATAAATCAGGATGGAGGGGGAAAAACGAGTCAGTTAGTTCTTAATGTCACATGAAAGAGGCCAGTTGTGCAAAGGAAGGGGGAATCTGTCTGAGCTTACCACTGAGCCCTGTTGCTACGGAAACCACTAGGCCCTTCTCAATAAAACCCTTGGTTTCAGAGACCCATATCAGGTAGAGAAGGATTCCTTTAATGCCAGCTGGGAAATGGAGGGAGGTGCTGCCCTACAAGGCAAGGCACCTCAGAGGCTCCTCGGCATTAATACATTAGCAAACACCATGAAACACTGCATAAATGTCAGCAATTACAGGCCAGGAGGAAGGGGGCGGTGTGGTGGAGGGGTGAGCGGATGAGGGGATGCAATAAGGATGTCCCACTGGATGTCAATCACTACAACAGGTGTGGAGGAAGCGCCGCCAATCAAAACGGCTCCAATGAGATGAAGAGCGCCGGAAACCGGCCAAGCCGAATTGCTTGGGCGAAAGCAGGAGGACTTAGAGGAGACAAGAGAAAAGACTTGATGAGTATTTATTTCCAACTGCGAAGGATGTTACTGTCCCGTTGGCCTCTCAAATCAGCTGTTGCACAGACCTCTGTCATCATCCCCGGCGCTGTTCAGCACAGCTTTGCCAAAGCCACGAGAATCAAGAGGAATTTGAAGGCAGAGCTACATCATGGTATTTGCAAATAATGCCAGAGTATTTGCTTTAATCTACTTGGAGTAAAATGAATTCCATCAAGTTTTAACTATTGCAAAGTCCAAAATACTTTCCTCCGACTGGGAACTTTTTCCAGTGCGATCAAGACTGTTGTGATGCAGTAAACCCAAAGAAAATGAAAACAAATGCTAAAACAAACATGCACACAAGGACAGTATGCGTCTTCTCGTGATCCTCAATTTGGCTACACTAGAATATATTAAAAACTTTCATCTAGTGAGTTTAGAGATGAGGAGACGAATGGCAACTAAAACTCCGAGGAGAAACTGAGCTTGTTGACAAGTGATAGCTGCACTCAAGGAGTCAAATGTGACTTAGGTTAAAGCTACGTAAATGCCCAGGGTATTTCAGGCTTTTAGCACATTCAGCAAGCAAGAAAAGGAAAAGACACACTGGAGAGGATTTACACGCTAACAAAACACAGTGAATCGTGTAGTCTAGAGCAACTTTAAGGTGCATTTAAATTACCAGCTGCTCCAGGTCAACTTCGTCTAAATGAGCATCACCTTTACATTGCTACTGCTTTGTCCAAGTTTCAATCAATTCCCTCACTCTTCCGAGCCATACGAGAATGAACTCTATCAACCAATCTTTTGTTCACTGCCAATTGGGCATTATGCATCCTGATCCAATTTCAATCCTCCATCAGGCCTAGAATGATTCAGAGAACAATAAACAATGAAACACATTTAGTGGACAGTGTCGGGAGGGGTGACGCAACACAAAACTACCAGTTCTCCTGAAAGCTGAGAATTTCTAACCAACTAGTTTCTTTCACTTGGACAATATATGACTTAACTGAACTACAATTAGAACAACTTTAATGGTTTTTCTCAGAAAACAGGAATTAGTGTCAAAGGAAACCGATATTTTGGGAAAGCTGAACAGTTAGGTCAAGTGTGATTTAAATAAATTGTAACTGCAAAAGGCAGAAAGCAGAGGCAACGCAATGACTGCGTCACAGTTTATGCTTTGTACTAGGGGTAGGGGTATATCGGTCGGCCGATATATCGGGCTGATATTTACTGTTATTTATACATCGGCCGATATTTAGTGTTATTTATACATCGGCCGATATTTAATGTTATTTATACATCGGCCGATATTTACTGTTATTTATACATCAGCAGATATTTACTGTCTTTAGTAAAGCCGATTTAAAGTCAGGCACATCACCGGGCAGCCCGGTGCTGTTGCAGAATTTGATTAAAATGTATTTTTACGTTCACCAATAACATCTGCATAATAAATACTCTAAATTAACTTTCTGTAGGTGTCTGACTTTAACTCTGAGCAGTGCACAAAGTTAAGATTCAACAGTTAGTTAAATTCAGAGTTCAGAAACTGATTCAGCTTCAGAAATTTTGTGCATCAACTGATGTTATTAGTGACGTTTTAGCTTGAAAATAAGGTTGAAAACGTCTAGATATCAGCCATGAAAAGTGGTCCATTAAAAATCGGCAGTGCATATCGGCCATCAGCTGACCATTTCTGCTACATGTCGTCATCGGTATCGGCAATAGAAAAAACCATATCTGTCGACGTCTACTTTATACAAAAGAATACTTTTAGTATCACACAGTAGTTTTAGTGCAAAATTCTACTTTTTTTTAATCTAATCTCCACAAAATGTTTTATATACAGATTTTAACTGAAACAGCATTTCTTCAAATATTTTTCACTGTAACAAATGTAGAAACGTTGAAAAAATAATTTAACGGGGTAAATAATGTCAGTTTGACTTAAACAAATATCTGAAACAAACAAGGCAACAGGACTAACAATTAGACCAATAATTCAATTTAAAAATATCATCTGTCAACTCAAAGTTTTAAAAGTGTTGTGTAACAAACAGCTCAGTTAGACTAATGAAGTATTGAGGTTCAATACGCAGAGCACACAATAAGGAAGACACAATATACAAATGCAATTATGCACAAACACTAACATACATGTACAGGTAACCACGGCGATACCACATAGTTGAAGATAAAGCAGAACTATCGATTCTGTAAGCGGGATGGTGCATAGAGCTAAAAGTAATCCCGGGCCTGTGGCTGCAGTGTTTTATTGGCTCAAACCCCAAGAGATGAGACTGGGCTAATGAGCTAGACACTAACATTGGCTCCACACCCGCCTGCTAGGCCAGCCAAGCCCCAGGCTTTCTCTGTTAATACCTTCAGACGTTTCAATAAGAGGGCTATGGCTAGTGCAGAGGCCATTATTACACTTCTGTCTTTCACTTCTCAATGCTTTTTAATATCTCCTCAAACCGGGAAAAAAAAAACACACACTGCATATGTGTGTTAGCTGGGTGACTGGGCCTTTGTTGACACAGTGAGCTCAAATTTATTCATGGTATTTGGTCAATATATCTACAGGTAGGAGCTGAAGTCCGCAAAAACAGGTACATTTGAAAGATGGGCACATAATCTCCTTAAATAGTTTCATATCAAAGTGAGACTGATAAAGTTTGATGGTGGTGAAAGTTGACCGTCTTTGTGCAGTTTGTAGTGATTACACCAGATGACGCTAATGAACATCTAACGTATTTTTAATGTTTCAAATTATAAAACGATGTGAAAATAAAGATTTTAACCTTGTACAAATAAAAAATACATTCCAATTAATGAAGATTGCCCACTATTATTACAGTCAGTGCCGGCATAGGTCACATGTGCGACAGTGTATGGATTTAAAACGGAACAAAGTCAACAACAATACCCAAATCAAACACCAGTCACACAGATCTAAAAGAAAAACATTAGCTAGAGGTTAACACAAGAATGTGTGCCCAGCAGCTTCTCAATGTGGCATGATAAACCATCCCAAACAATCAGCATGGGAACACATATGCTGTCAAAGAGGGGGTGAGACAAAAGGGGTCAGAGGTTCCTCAAGGTTCTGTATGAGGGCGGCCTCTGATCGGTTTGGCTGAATGGCTGGGAAGAGCAACCGTGGGACGGAGAGGTCAGCGGGACTCAATGATGTGAGCTTTAATGTCCACAGATAGAGGACACCGGACGGGAATAGTCTTTGACATCTTAATTAGCTTCAACATCTTACTCTGGAGCTTCTGACAGAGAGTTTCCACAGGGATTTGAAGGGTGTGGAACAGTTTCCACCACAGGGTTCAAATTATACGTTCATCCAAAGGTTATGCGTTTTAACTTGAGCTAAGTTTTTAAGTGTAAAGTGATGGAGACAAAAAGAGATTAAGATGTAGTTTGTGTTGGTTGTAATAAATCTGAGCCTAGTTTATAAAGTTTTTGTGTTTGTCTCTTACGGAATCATCAGATGCTGATGCAGGCCATCCCTCCCACTGCTGATGCCGGACTGGGATGTTAGTCAAGTCTGAAACGTTCCTCTTCACCTAAGGAAAAGTGGAGATATAGTTAGTTATGTACGACTAAAACAAAACATCAGAAACTCAGACAGCTGAGGATATTTGAATAGAGTTTACTCTTTAAGATTTCTTTTTTTCTTAGTCTGAAAACCAAAGTGTTGCATCATCATTAGTGGAAAATGTTTCTTTCAAGTGTGTCAGTGAAGAGAATAAACTAATTATATTGTAAATGTTAAGAGCCATCTTTAATTTAGAAACTTTAGAGAAAATTAGTAAGAGATTGACAGAAGACACGAGTGAAAAAGAAAGAAGACAAGAAAAAAACAAACAAAAAAAGACAGCCGGCGTTATCGGCATTCCTCGGATGCCACAGCTAATTCCCAGCAACAACAACTCCACACTTTGAAATGAACAGTATTTCTCTTCTCCCATTCAAGCGCAGACGCTGTATCTGCATCACTTAATAACATTCCTCGGTTTTAAACAGTTAGCGCCTGTTCCATCGAGCGCCGCGTTACACCCTCCGGTGGGTTGTTGGTTTAAAGCCCTCGCGGCAAGCCTAATGTGCGCTGGTCAAAGCTGATCAAAGCCTCGCCAGTGTCTGAGCACCGACGATGGTGGATTTTACTGCGTTTGTTCGGCACAATTCTGCCGTTCAAGCCCTCGGGGCAGGACGCTGATGCTGAAAACACCATCTATTGTGGGGCAAAGATCCCTTTGTACACGGGACAAATCCTGTCCTTTTAAAACGCACCGAGGAGAGATGGATCCTTAGACATAATCATAACTGCTGCTCACAGAGCTGGAAAGTTAAAGAACGCTACAAGCTGCACCGGCAAAGGCAGAAAGCATCTGCAAAGCACTAAACTGTAATAATTTAGGGTAAAAACTTGGGAGTTGTTCTCCTTTTAATGCCCTTTGCTGAGGTATATACTGTATGCACTTGTCGCCGTCTGTGAGCACAGACATAATTACACCTGAATTTATCTTTTTTTTTTTTTTTTAATCAAGAAAGGTAAATATTTTATCTAAGCTATCAATCTCTCATAGAAATGATATTATATTTGTGCTGGGCCTCGCAGAGCAATTTACAATACAAACAATCAGAAAAAAGACAAAAAAACCCTAAAAGAACAAAGATAAATGAGTGGCCCGGTCTTTGCTTCTTTCTTGTAAATCCCACATCACACAACTCGGTGTCTTTTCTTATGAAGAGAAGCTACGGCCAAGATAGCAGGCTGGGGTCAAAGCGGGTGGCCAGTGTTATTACAGAGTGTAATATCTATGTTTGACCAGCCAGACTACAGGGATTTGACTGACCGGCTGGCTGGCCGATGAATAAAGGGGGAAAAGGGAGGAAAGGAGAGGCATAAACACTAGTAATGAAGAGGCTGCAGTCAGAGGTTAAAGCAGCAGCAGAGAAACAACAAACTAACGCCCACCACAGAGAGAGTGGAGGTGAGAGGTGCTGAGCGAAGTGGAGCGGAGACAGACAGTGGAAGACATCTGGTGGAGGACAATCTGATCCCACCGCAGAAAGAAAAAACAGCTAAACAGCCGGCGTGCCCACCTGAAACTACACGGCTAGAATAAGCATGAAGTCACTCCGTTTCCTCCTGACACGTAGGGAATATGGAGCAATTATGGGAATTCGGTTAAACCATATGACAGAAAAACGTTAAAATCAGGTGTTTGTGGTTTAAAAAAGAAAAAAAAAACATCAACCCAACTGCAGGTTGACACAGTTCTTGCAGTAACTTCTGGTAGTTGATGATTTTTTTTTTTTGTGATAACCCTCATACTGTCTAATGCTGCCCCCTGTCTACCACAATGGCCACATCATAGGAAGCTGCAACACACTCAACTATATTTAATCCCCTGACTATAAATGTCAGATTTTTACATCAAAATTTCTGGTTTTTGTTCTAAACTAAAACATGTTTCACCCACAACAAGGGAGAACATGTGGAACATTGAGAAACAGAAGCTGGTGAATCAGTAAAAGTATCCATCAAGTCAACTTGAACGTACAGAAGCTGACGCATAAAGAAAAATAAATTAAATTCCATCAAACACTAATAAATCTGCAGCTTGTTTGTGTAAAAGTCACGGATTTTAATATGAAATGGGCACATGAGTCAGTTATCTACAGCGTGATGGAGACTAGCCGTGGTGCTGAGCTGCTGGCCAATAGTCTCACGGCAAAATTAATGATCCAATCATTGTAAATGCCAATTGCCTATAATCCCTGACTGGAAGCAAATCAAAGAGAAGGAAAGGTTTCCATTAAACAGTCTCAAGCTTTCTCTCTCTTGTTCTTTCTCTTCATCTCCTCTAAGCACCAGATGCCTTTTTAATTTTGTTTTCCATCCAGCTTTCCTTTTCACAGCTCTGTAGCCCCAGTCTACATTTGGTCCCTATGTCCCCCCCAGCTGCAGAGCAGGGGATGAGGCCCGGGCCCGGCTGGTGGTGGTGGTGGTGGGGGGGGGTAGACCAGAGAAATCCCCACGACGACTGGTCTGGTCACGGACGGCCCAGGACCCAGCAGCCATCCCTATTCTAACCGGTACTTCCCTGGCAAACATTTGCTCTCCAGCTTAGCTCAGACGCTAGCCAGCAACTTACCCCCAAACTCTTGTCTGGTTACGCCAATCAGAGGCTACGTGGGCTTGAGCTCCAGAGAAGAAAGAAGGTGGATGAGGAGCGCTGGGATAGAGAGAGATGGAGAAAGACGGAATAGAAAGAGAAGGGTATGGGCAGTTCCCTGAGAGTCACAAGGCAAAGCTAGGCTGCGTTGCACAAAAAAAACATGGCTATCCCAATTGATATGCAAAAGCAAGATGCATCACTCAGTAGCTAAGAGAAGAGGAAGAATGTTGAGAGAAAGATGTCTGTGGACACAGTTTGAGCAGAGAATCAGGGAGGCTGAACGCGGTGTTGCTTCTTTGTTTCCTTCTACTTTTAGAACAGACAACATGATTGTTGGCAACTTTTTTTACCATCAATTCTGTCAGAATTTTCCCAATGCAGTCCCTCATCTTCACTATAAACAAGTATACTCCATCCTCCACTGCTCTTTGACACCCTTTATCGATCTTGTAGCGGGCAACTGCACTTTTGCGACTCTACGTTTGATATTTGCAGGTTCTAGGTCTCATTTTCACAGCAGGGAGCCTTCAGATGCCTAAAGACCAACATGTGTAAGGAAAAGACTGTGACATGGAGGCCTGTTTAAGCCCACATTGTCCCTTGTCTGTCCCCCATTGCCTCGTACAGCACCCCCACCAAGCTAACAGTCCTTTGCCTCTTTTCTGTGGCCCCCCTCCCACACCGCAGGGGCCGCTCCCCAGTGTTTGTAATCCCAGCAGAAACACTTAAGGTTCACAGTGGGTGCTCATCAAAACCATCTGCCCGAGAAGAAAGTGAGAGAAAAAAAGAGATGATGAAGGGAGGAGAAAATAGAGCGCTAAAGAAAAGAGATGGATGTCCAGGGAGGGCTGGCCGCCTCCAGCTCAGATGCTACTCCAACTAATCTGTTCAATTAGCACCATTACAAACTCTAGCTAGCAGCCTGATCATTATTAGAGTAATCTTCACCCACACAGAGGAATCAGGAATTGACAACAGTGGCTGCAAAAACTAGGAAAGACAGTTTCCTGGGAGCAAAAAGTCTGGATAAAGTACAGCTAAATATTAAATGTTTATTCTATAGGGACAGCAGAGGAATGTACTAGAGATAAACGGGCCAATTTTTTCAGATTATTTTCACGACCGATGTCTAGACGTTTTCCACCTCATTTGCATGTTAAAAGGTCACTAATAACACCAGATGCACAACATTTCTGAACCTGAATAAGTTTTTCAACACTGATTTGACCCAACAGTTGAATCTTAATTGTGTACACAAAACACTCAAACATTTAAAGTAACACTAAATCGTTTTTTAAACTTTAAGCTAAAGCTTCAACATTGATCTCAGTGTTGAGTTAGAAACTTAACCAGTTTCATATCTGACACCACTCTGCAGCCCTCTGCTGACCAGATACTGCACTTAACAGTTTTGTGGGGCGGGTAGGTGCCCTATACGGGGAGCATTTTACCTGCTTTACAGCTGTTATGCTAGCAGTTAGATTTTTCACTTCGCCAATTGTCAAAAAGCACAAAAAGAAGAAAAAGAAGAAGTTTGCTTTTCCGCATCATAGTGGAGCCTGGAAGTAAAAATAACAGAGTAATGTCTTTGGAGGTAAAGCAAAGAGCTAAAACTGGAGTGAACATCAGCGCGGCCTACACTAGTTTGAGGGAGCTAAAGGAGGCTACAAAATCATGGACTGATGGTGACCTGGCTTTGTTGCTACTGAACTTGTAAGTAATAATATTTTTTGTCCAACAGAGTGGATCTTTTTACTTTGTGGTTTATTTTAGTATTAGTTGGCTCATGGTAGTGTTAGCTAGTTGATAGCGCTAGCTACAGCAGACTGCAGCAGGGTTGGTTACGACAGCTGCAATTCCACTTTCAACCAGTAGGGCAGAGAAGCAGGAAACTGCTCACTGTTGATTTGACAAAGGTTAATCAAACAAATAAATAAACTGACCAAGTATTAAATATAAAAAGAAATGCGAATTGAAAATAACATTTTAGAGCATTTATTAAGCAGGTGTTTTTCAGGAATGAAAATATACATTTAAATAAAATCCAGCAGCAGCCCCAGGCTGCCCGCGGGCGTGCCTGTTTTTAAACCAGCTCATCTAAAAAGGTATATCGGCCAATGCCGATATATGAAAGATTGGTAAATATCGGCCTGATATATCGGCCTATCCCAAAAATGTACACATCTAAAGACAGAAAAATGTGTTTTCAACCTGATGACGAGTTTGGTGAAAATTTGTCCTCAGGAAGAAATTTTCCTGATGAAATCAAGATAACAGCTAATTTATAGGAGAAGCAGGTAAATAATTACTTTCTGGCATCTAAAAAAAAATGATAAAACCTCAAAAATGTAATTATTTTAAAGCAGATTTTTATGTTTTTACACCATAAAAATCAGATTTTTATTTACACTATAATACTATATTGAAACACAACCCAGAATCCTTTTCAACACCTTCCAGGTGAGTCCAACGATGCTAGCAAATTAGAAAGAATATTCTAATTAATGCCATGTAAAAATTATGTTTTAAACTGCTTTAAAGTTTGAGATTTAATCAGTTTTAGAGGGCAGAGGTTTGCTTCAAACTAATACATTTCTGAAAACTAAGATCACCCTGACTGCTGTCTAATGCAGATAAGAATTCATTACAAAAAAAACCTCAGAAAAGTCATTTTAATTCATCAGCGAGGGTTAATAACAAAACTTCACAAACTTTGTGAAATATGCACGACCCCCTCTGTAGGTGGGGTTAGGCCGGGGCAGCAAAGGGCAGTAATGTGTGTGTGTATGAGCAAACAAATATTGGTTTGAATTCACAAACACTAAATTGCACACAATAACTCATCTGCATAGGCAAGCAGTCACACACTTATATTTCCATGCTGCTTGACCTTTAATCCATCCTCAGGAATAACCAGTGAGGTGTTCTACCTCCACACGAGGTCCAGGATCAGAAAGGATTAATATTTCATAGAGAGAGCCAAATCTACTGTTTAGCTTTAGATGGAGGAAATGAATAGACTTTTCTAGTGCTCCTGCATGCCTTGATCAAACAGTGTTCAGTCATTTAAAGTGCCTCTCTCCCAGCAGTCTGCAGAGATGGAGGGGGAGAGACGCAGGGTAAGGAGAGAGGGAGGAAGAGCGGGGGTTGTACAAGACCGCAGCTGTGAGAGTAATTATGTGCTCTGAAATGTGATCATTTGTGATGAATAATGAATCGATGGCTGAGATAGACTAGCAATGTTTGGCAAATAGAAGGGAAGCTGTGTTATGAGGAAATGAGAGTCAGGTACAATAATATTTCACGAGCTAGAGCATGTGGGTGCGTTACAGAGAATGTCTTTGTGTTTCTGTGCAGAACAAGATTGTGTCTGGATGCTATTCTGGTGTCTCACCTCCTGGATGGTTCTGGAGCCAGGAAAGTTGAGGCTGTACTCCCTCTGGACCTCGCGGTGGCTGATGATCAGCAGGAAGTTCTGGTTTAGTGACTCTTGGAGAGCACTAAATAAAGAGATAAAGAGATCGAGTGATGAACAACACAGATTAATGATGCAAGAAACAAAGTAGGACAAACATGATCTCCTAGTCAAAGATGAGGCAAGCTGAAACTTGTCAATATGCAGTGGCCTGCTGGCCCTCGGCGAAGTGGGTGCCTCCTCCAGGGGCCAGTCATCCGCTTTACTGGCTGTGTCTTAACAAGCCTGCTCAGAGAAACAGGCTGTCACAACTATGACCACCTGCACAGTAACAGCATGGAGCCCATCAGTCTGCATTAACAAACCGTAAACCAGCCAGAGCCTTCATACACCTAAACATGTCTTAGAGGCTGATTAAACCGTGACACTAAACACAGATGAAGACTGACCACCTTTAAATGATCTCAGACAAACACCAACAGCTTTTCATTTACTGTGGCAGGTGGATTTATTTTTGTTTTTTATTTATCTGTTTATTTCAGAAGCTCAGCTCTGTCCTGTTTGTAGAGTCAGTGTCAGTCATCTCTCGATTCACCAACACCTACATTTACCTGGTAAACTGGTTAAATAAGAAAACGTCAAATATGCTAATACGGTCGTCTGCACCATTAACTGAGCCACAGACCTCTTTAAATCTGTAATTAGAAGATTAAGAGAATGTTTAGGGTTTTTTTTTTGCTTCATATTTAAGGTACACTTAGGGCTGGGCGACATGGACCAAAACTTCTGTCTCAATTCCGATATACGATATATATCTTAACACAGTTCTCCCCGTTAAGTATTTACCAAAAGGCAGATAGGAGTAATATGGAACTCCAAAGTGTTCAGAATTAAATAAATAAATAATACATTATGAAATATGTATCTACATGAATAAATAATAGACTATTAGGTCATCTGACAATGAAATTGTGAAATAACAGAATGTTATGTAAAAATCTAAGCTCAATATTATAAAATATTTTTTATCCTATTAAAATGTGCTCATTAATATAAAACTTCATATAAGAGGGAGTTTTTCACCAATAAGGCAAATTATTATTGAGATGTTTTTATTGAGTTCTTTCATTTTTTAATCACACAATGTCAGCTCGGATTTCATAATAGAGATTTTTCCGATGGCCGATTTATTTCAAAATGACACTTTTCAGCAGAACGTCTCAGTGTGTCAATCAGGACAGTGGGCGTAACCTGCAAAGCTATTGGCTAATCTTTAAACATCTTTTTTTTGTAGATTTTGTTCATTAGTTTTTGTTTGAGATTTATGTTTCAGACTTGTCGATTCGTTACTGTCTCTGCTTTCTTGTACTGTATTTGCGTTATTGTTGGAGGACCCACTCGAAAACGAGATGATTCATCTCAAGTGGTTTTATCCTCCTAAAATATAAGTTAATAAATAAATAAAATAAATAAATGTAGCTTTCCTGGATATTAGCTCGCCAGATGTGAATTGGCTAATTTGCGCACAGGAATATTTATTGCACCTTCAGGCTTAATTCAATACTTCGTGTTTGATTGCTTATGTCTGACTGAATGAGCAGCCAATCACAAACTGGCTCCGCCCTGTTTGTTTTGACTGACAGACAAAGATGTTTTGATGAAAAGTGTCATTATGAAATAAATCAGCCATTTTGAAATCAAAGCTAACTTTGTGAAAATGACGTGATTGGGGATGCTCCGATCCGATAACGTGATCGGAAACCAGGCCCGATCACGTGATTTTCTAAAGATTGGAATCAGGTGAAAAAGATCGGCGCCACATGCCTGCCCCGTCACGGGAACGCACATCACTCAATAGAGCTGCATAATGAAGACGTAAACAATTTGAAATATGACCAACTCCACTACCTTTAACTATATTCATAATATTAACATGTTTTTTATCAATGTACTTCCTAAACAAGTGTTGTTTTTTGGCAGATAAGCTAAAGAAATGACACAAATACAGAAAGAAAGAAATACCTAAATAATAATAAAAAAATTAAAGGAAAACTTGGATGTGTTTTCCCTTTGTTCTTCTTATTTTAATGCTTTGCGGAAGTGTCGGATCGAGACTCGGTATCGGCAGATACTCAAAATCAAAGGACTTGGATCCCTAGACGTAATGTAACAAAAACTGAGAGAATTAAATAAAAAAGCCACAATAATAATTTGCATCATTGGGGAAAAATGACCTCTTAAATAAAGTTCTATATTAATAAGCCCATCTCTTCACACAAACAGGCAAAACAAAACCTGTCGGTCGTGGTGAAAAGCCTCACTGAAACATCAACGTCTCCCCGAAAAAATTAAAAACCACAAAGCTAAGTGCAAATGTTAGGGCAGAACGTTAACCCAGACATCTTTATGAATCTAGAAAACAACTTTTGTGTAAGTTTAATTTCGACCGGACGCTCAAGAATACATTTGATGGCCGCTTAAAAATGGAGAAGCAGCACCATAGCGGTAGCGACGCCTGCCATCTCTAGAAATTCACTGGTTATATATTCAGATTGACATAAACATCACCGGGTCATCTTGTGTCTTTTTCGAAAATATATCGATATTTTAAAAATCTCAAGAAATCGTCCAGTCCTATCTACGATACTATCATTTTTCATCACTCCATTTTGCATGTAGTAGTTGTACTTTTTAAAGTACTTTCTCCCTCAAAACACAAATGACCGAATACATCGTGTTGACAGGTAGGCCGCTGTTCTGACACGTTCCTTCTGGAGTTAAAACTCGCAAAGTAATTTACAGCAACGTCTACACAGAGCTAGAGAAGAGGAGGTGGGGGGATCAACTTTTGGAGGCTTCATTTACAATAAGCTGTGAGGTTAAGTAGCGTTTTGAGCAAACGCTCGGTCTGTGAGGGTGAATAGCAATGGGAGGCTTAAAGGCCGAAACAGGCACTTAATCAGGGCTCAGAAACCAAGGAGAGGAGGAAGAGTTGAGGGAAAGAGAGGGATGAGGGAATTAATATGTAGCACACACATTAATTATGCAATCACACCCTTAATCTGTGCAGATCTGGACGAGCTTATGTTAACAGAAGCTCAAATTTACTGTAATGACAGCATATTTACATTGACTAAAACTACGAAATCAATATGTAAATGTAATGTTTGTTGTAGCTAACTGGAGAAGATTGGAAATGTGTGGAGTGGGAAGGAAGAATGCATATGTAATAGGGGCTGAGCAGAAGGAGGAAAACAACGGGTGTGTGTTTGAGAAGGAGAGGAGAAATGGAAGGGGTAGGGACACATAAATAAGGATCTAGCTAATATCATGATTATGTTTGGACACGGTCCCGAGCTGCTGCTGGCAGGCAGCTAAACTCCTAAATAGGCAGAGATAGAGGGTAAACTGAGTGGAAGTGTTACTCTGTCCTTCCAAGCAAAGAAGGAACATCTTATCAGTCGTTTATGGCAGGCCGACAAAACATTTGGTGTGTGTGTGTGTGTGTGGGCTGAGTTCTGCTCAAGATTTACTTTTTAAAAATCTGATGCTCTATAGGACAAATATAGCCACTTAAATTATCAAGTGCATCCTGTGGGAGGGTGGGGGGGTAAAAACCCTGCCATTCATAATGAGTCACTTCATGTCATTTGCCATCTGTCTGAAGAGGCCTGCTGGTTCATATATAAACAGAACAAGCATGTTTCTAGCTTAATATCCTTTTGTCTGGGCTGCTTTTACCCCTGATGCTCTCAAAGCTGCCGTCTCCTGACTGAAGCAGGCCCGTCAGGCGGCGAAGGGGCTGAAAGACAGATGTGTCTGTGTTTGCCTCGGCCGTCAGAGGTCTCTTTCTCACTCAACACACACAGTCGGTGACATCTAGGTCGGCCCGCAACATCTCTGGAGGCACTTGGCGGGGCATGAGGGTGCAGGGAGGAAAATGTCATTTAACTTTATGGACAGCAAAAACGGTGCGTGGTGCAGCGGGAGAAGAGCAGGCTAAACAGATTGGTTTCATTCTGAAGTAAGCCCATCGCCTCAGCTGTGAGTCCCCGTGGCACAGAGCAGACTCTAGACCTTATTAAACTAGTATTGCCAGACACAGAGAGGCACATGCATGCACACAATGTGACATGTGCTAAAAAACACATAAATACCCGTATATAAATACACACACACACACACTGTCATCCATATTTTGCCAGAGCTCTTAGTGACATATTCTGGCAGCATAATGAGCAGGTTAATGAGTCAGGATAGATGAAAACACACCGACCAGGAGAACATATGCTGCCCGGCTGTGCGTCTAAAGAGGGGCTGATGGAGCACACACAAGGTCTGCTTACCTCCTCCACATTTTGCATCCACAACACAGCATAAAGATGCGAAACCATTCAGGTTCTGCTCTGTTTTGTTCTGCCATTGTGCCCCAAAACTCTCGGATCCTTCCCATCAAGGTTGCTACGCTAACCGGCTAGCTGTAAAGCTCTAAAGCTAGTTAGCTCACATACAGGTGGAGGAACAAGACACTACCAAAAAAAGAAAGAAAAAATATAACCACACGACACATAAAGGCTAATGAATCTTTGTTGGTTTTTTGCCATTTTAAAGTTCTGTGAGTTCAAATTAAAATAACCTTTCTTTGGCAAACATGCTTGCTGGGAGCTGGAGCAGAGAATAAACAAGAAAGGAAACAGGCTCCACTGAAATATTCATCAGGCCTTCATCATTTATGCAGGAGATTAGCTCCTCCTCAACACTCTGCCGTATTCACGGGGAGTCATCAGCATAACCTCCTTCAGGCCAGGCTCTCGCGCTGCGGTGCTAACTGCACACCACATCGCTAACTAAATAACTACCTGAGAGGGATTGGTGCTCAGGGGGAAATCTCCCAAAGCCTCCAGATTTATTTCTAATCAAACAAGACAACCCAGGAGAAGTTTGCTCAGCGAGACCATAATGACAGGGCAGGACTACATAATCAGTCCATTTGGTTTAGGTAGATACCCGATGAGCCGAGCTCCACTATTGGCAGGGATGAAGCCATTATGGCTCGTAGTTCCTCTCAGCAACAATTTTAATGAATAAATGAAAATATATTTAAAATCTCGCTAGAAAGGTAAATGATTTTTTTAAATAAATGTATATTAAAATAGCACCATTTTATCTGATAAATGTAGCACGAGATTGGTAAAGCAGCACAATTTATACTGGAGTAAAACGTTTTTATTGTTTTTTTATAATTCTGGTTTCATAACTCAAAAAATTAACATTTCTTTGAATTTCAAATCAAATTAGAATCAGTATAATAATAATGACTCACTTTTAGAAACGTAATATCTAGTGTATATGTTCAAAAATAAGGATACCAAATATTTAATTTCTCATAATAAAATGAGAATCTGTAAAAATATGCAAGACAGACAATAGAAGAGTCTAAGTAGATATCAGATAAAAGCTGTGATCAATACTGAAGACGGCTGTAAACTAGCAATAAAATCAGAATATTTAATTTTTCACACACTGAGTTGGTGTGACAATAATAAAAGTGTGCCTCCCTACCTGCAGACATTACACTTGGGCCTGGACTGACAGGGAGTATTATCTATGGCAACAAATTTGCAGACAGAGCAAGCTAATAGTGTGCATACTGTGGATATACGGTGTGAGCGGTTTATTTTTATTCCAAGCTAACAGCTTGTTTAGTCGCTCTACGGGGGGGCGCTCCCCTCATACACTGTGATCTGTCACCTATCTTCTCCCTGTGTGACAGCAGGGTCACCACACACACACACACACACACACGCACACACACACATGCACACACAGGACCCCACCCAGTCCTCTCAGTCCCAACTGTCCTCCACTAATACAGCTGACAGAATAATGAGCTCCTGACACCCAAAATGATATCGATAACACTTGGAGAAATGGCAACGGCGCTGCTAAAAAGACACAGCAGTTAGTGGGGGAGTGAGAAGATGTGGAGAGAGCAGGGGAGGGAGGACAGGGGAGATGAGGGCCATTAGCTGCCAACATAATATAACTATCACTTAGTCTAACTAGCAGGCAGACTGCCAGATGACTTCCACACAAGCTCTGATGATGTGCGGGTGAAAGCTGCCCAGCAATTACTGGTTGAGAAAATGTATTATTATTATTATTATTATTATTATTATTATAGACCAACAATAAACTATTTGCACTATAAAAACATGTCAAAATTAAGCTCTACAACTGTATGATTACTGCAAAACCCTAAAATAAATTAGTTAAGTATTTAGAACCATTTATATTGTTAAATATCAATCCAAACATTTTTAATTGAAACTAAAAATCTGAAATGTAAAGAAAACTCTACTTCTACTAAAGTTTCCCTGATCCTGTCGTGTAGTCAGCTGCCACCTCTGACTGAACGGCTGCTGTGACTTTAAACATGGCTGCCTGACCTTTTCCACAGAAGGCCTGCTGATGCTGTTATGCACCTATTAAAATGGATGGAAGATGGTGACTTAAACTGTTGTAACTTGTTCTGTGCAAAATCTCACTGTCGACGGGCCTAGTTTATAAAAGTGTGAGGTTTCTGTGAGTCGCCAACTTATAGCATAAATAAGATTTGTGTGTTGATACACAAGACACCCAAAAATCAACATTCAGTGAGAAATAATGTTTTAGGAGATGAAATAATTATGTTTATGTCACAGTTAATGTGAGGAAATAAGTGCACTGGTGAGTCAAATGTTTCCTAATAGATCAATGAAGGTGAGGTTTGCTTTCAGGCTTCTGACCACTTCTACTTTATAAGTGAACACAGACTGCCCCCTGGTGTTAACTTTTGGGTATTGCAGTCATAGCAACCGTGAAATCACTGTTTCATGTATGTGCACCAGGAAGTAGGGAAGAAGATTTATGATGACATTACATAGAAAGGTAACAGTCTCTGTGACAGCAGGAGTGTAAATACCTGTTTTTGCTGGTGCTGGCAGTCGGTGCGATGTCTGGGGTCAGGACATACAGGCTGTTGTTCTTGGGCAGGTGCAAGGTTCTCAGCACGGTCTGAACACACACGCACACACACACATAACAAAATGGTTACATTAACCTAAAGGGATTTAGACCGCCGGACATTAAAAATGCAACTTATTGTGACTAAAGGTGAAAAAAAATCTTTAAAACATTAATAGTTGTAGTTGTGTTTTCACTTATAGACCCGCTAGCCTGACAGGGTTAGGGACTTTGTGATTTTTTTACATTCCAACAACTGATGATAAATTAAATGTGTTTGAGTCTGTTTTCCTTTGTTGTTGCTGCTGGACGATCTCGGCTGGTTCCACGTGTAGCCAGAAAGAGCACACAGCCACTGATTTTGGATTCATTTGGTTCTGAACTACAGATCGATTGTAAATAACCCATATTTCTGCAAACTGCTCTGAGCTCACAACACACATGTGGTCAACTTTTCTCACGGTGCCCTTTTGTCAGTCGATTGTCTTGTAAGTTAGGCTTTCCACAGGGCCAAGCCTTTAGGACAAGTGAAGGACAAGCAGCTATTTTTTCTTAGTTCTTTACATCAGTAACTGCCCAGATTACACTGAATAATATTATTTTATCTTTAGATTTCTCTTAGACTAACTTTTTTAGGTTTTAATGTCATTTTTAATTTTGATATAAACAAAACTGCAGCTAATTAAAACAAACTGTACAGATCAGTGCAAAGCAATATGCTGTAAATGCAGGCAGCACTGCTGTCAGAGGACAGTTGGAGGCTTCGGTTGGTGCAATCTGATCACATTTAATTATTGGTTAAAAACCTAAGGTTGAACCATCCATTGTTTTCTGAAAGAAAAGGATGATTTCATACATGTGTTTGACAAAGCTGCGTTTTTTTGCAGACTGACCCAGGATCTCGTGTGGGTTCTGGCAGGCCGATATTTGAGCCGACACAACGACGCATCAGCCATGTACTAGTAAGGACCACGTGTGTTTGGTTGTTTGGGTTTTTTCTTTTCGTGGCACCACTACAGCCAAGATTATTTATGTCTGTCCCTGTTGCTCATTTTCTGTCCCTTAACCAGCACTGCTCGTGTGTGAGACGAAAGAACAAAGAGGCTGATTTGCCCGCTTCCCAGCCCATGGAAGTGTTACTGTGTCAACACGATGCAAAAACAACTTCTCTTCTTTCAAAAACTGTTTGAATGTTTCTGATGGCACAAGCCGTAGCATAGTTACGGTAATACAAAGTACAAACGCAAAAATGTGTCAGCGTTTGGTGTTAGAGCATGTTTTTGTGAGAAAAACATCCAGGTGGACCGCCTTGGTAAAACAATGCAAAGGAAAACTCTGCATGCATGTTTCTTGTTAATAAATCCATTTGAAAGCAATTCTTAGTTGTTATCCTTGCATTATTAGAGTAATAGCTTTTAACGTTTCGATGGTATGTTTGTAAACGTTACTGTACATCATGAATATTGTGCTGAAGTTTGATTTGAAGAAAATGGGGAATTGAATTGAAATAGTGAATAGATTCTTCACTACAATCGTTTTAGTCCTTGGAAAAAATGAAGTGAAAAAATAGTCCTTAAAAAAAAGCACCGACTGTCAATGAACTCAGCCAATCACAGATGATTTATTTATGTGTTCAATCACTGCTTGCAAAACCTTGTGCTACAAACACACAAAAAATATAAAAACACTCCAGATAAATGAAATATTCTGGAACATAAATCAAATATTTAGTCCTCACAGTATTCCTTTATTGCGTTTAAATGTTTTTGGTGTTTTATATTTTCCTCTAAAATAAATAAAGAATAAAAACTCACACTATCAGAGACGTCTCCACTCTTCCATCCCTTCAGCTGCATTTTAGACGCAGGAATGCCGAGCTCTGTCTGCAGGAAGTCTTTGATTCCTCCTGTGGGTTTGAGCAGACAAAACGCAGCCGTCACAACTGTTGCCTCAACACGAGCATTTCCAATGATTGCATCACTATAACCGACTCCTGTTATCTATAGTCAAAAAGCTGAACGAAAATAACATAAATCTCTTATTTTGAAGAATATTTCCATAAATTTTCCAGTGTTTCCTTTCATCTTAATTTGCTGTGGCTAAATCCCACCAAATTTTACGATCAGACTATATTCTAATGAGCAAGAACATTTTGAATTTCAACAGCTTAAAAAAAACCAAATAATTTGACTTTTTTTCTGCAAAAATTCCTTGTGAAACTAATTCCAATTAATCTTGCGTAAAAGTGGCTTCAAACAGACAAATGGTTAGTAGATTTCTGTTTGTTTTTTACCACAGACAGTGTGAACCTATGACACGTATCTGTGTGTGTGTGTGTGCGTGCGTGCATGCGTGCGTTGCTCACTAATTGTGCTGCCGTCCTCGAGCACAAGCTCCACAGTGCGTTGCCGGTACTCCACCCTGAAGTTTAGCATTCGCGACTGGCGCTCTACAATGTGTCGGGAGGAGGGGCTGATGGGGCAAAACGCTGAGGTCGAGGACGACAGAGGAGAGGAGGATGAAGATGATGAAGATGGAGGAGGAACGGCCGTTCCGGCTTCTGCGTCGGCTGCTTCTGACTGGCTGGGGGGGCCAAAGATGGTGGCCTGGCTCGCCTCGCTGGGAAAGCTGCTGCAAAGAGCAAAAACAGTTGGAACTTTAGAAAAGACTGAAAAATCTTTTACGTAGTAGGACACAAAAATACCATGTGAGATTAGAAAGTTAGTTAACAACCAAAAAAAGAAAAAGGCGCCTTCAGAGATACCGTATCCATTTATGCTTACGAGCTAATTCTCTTATCACAAGATCCACCTTCCACATAGTAAATTATGACTTTATTCTATAATTCAGTCCAAGTAAGTAGCAGCAATCTGCAACGAGAAAGTGCAGAAAATACACTCAATTTTATTGACCCCAAAACCAGGACACAGTCATCGTCCTGAGTCGAACTTTGACCACAACAAAACAAACAACAACAAAGGAGGAATGAACCCAATCATGCAGGAACACGTCAGATCCTCTCAAGCAGCCGCTTCAACAGGAGATCCTTTTTACTGCACTGATTACTTAAAACGTGCATTTATTTGGGATAACAGAATAAAAATGTCTGGAAATTTCTAGCTTAAGTAGTTTTTCATGAAAATGCACTGCTACCTTTACGTAGAGCAGATCGCCTTTTATGGCCAGTTGAAGCAGAAAAGAAAAGTTTTAATGCTTTTGTTGCATTTTAGGCCAGTGATCACAGACCAATGGTCTACACCAGAGAACCCATAAAAAACTTTTTAATGTTTTACTTTCTCTAAACGAGGACACAAAGAAAGAGTGGAATGTGTTTAGAGCGGAGTGCTGGGCGTACCCTCCAACTGGCCCCAGCTCAGGTCACGTCATCACTGTTTACTGGGCAACACCAGCCGGCTCATAGTAATGCCAGCCATTTAGTAAATGTGGTAGCTGCTGGTCAAGCTGCCAACCAGCCCCTTTCCCAGCAATCTGTGCTCTCCAGAGAGAGCTGAAATATTCTCGTGGCCCGTGGACCCAAACCACACTACGCCACATGCACACAAGTGTGTACACAAAATAAAACGCTTCAACAGAAACATCTCCAGCTGGAGAGGATGCAGATTCGTGTTCCGCATTCACGGGTCCCGATCAACTGTTGGGAGGGAAAAAGAAAAACACAAAGCCTCTTAAAGAAAACTGTGTACACCTCTATCCCTGGTAGAATGTTTCCATGCAGTTAGTCTTTTATACAACTCCAGAATGCACAAGGAGACGGGGCTTCATGTCAAAAGCTTCTATGTTTGTACTTTGTCTAGTTGTTTAAAATACACCTAAGTGTTGCCATAAATACAGACACAAAAGATGGACTCAATGCTACAGCAGCAGAAGTTAACAGTGCCTGGTTCTCATGTGGATGAGAAGTTAAAAGTGGAGTAGTAGATGTTTTTCTAGGGCATTTTCTTTTTGCCATATTGCTTGAAATGCTCTTCACATACTAAAGCAACCAAAACATTTAATGTTTTGTCAAAAAAAGGAGTAATTTTATTCACCTCCAAAATGTACACATGAAAAAAAATCTCATCCAATCATTGTGAACGTCCCTTTCTTAATGATTGGCTCCATCTTCTGACCATCCCTCCCCCCATTTGTGCATGAATCACACATTCTCAGCTTGGAGCAGCTGAACAGGAAGTGAAGCCAGAGCAAAGCTAGCTATATTAGCTAGCATACTAAATTGTTATATGGTTACGTAGGTAATAGTTCAGAAATTATGGCAGAAACAGTGATAACAAGGGGTCGAAAACATAAAACTGTATTTGAAAAGGCTATGGCCAAGAAAAAAGCTAAAGATGAGCGCAACAAGAGCAGACTGTGCATCGATGCTGCATTTGCACAATGGCATCAACTGAAGGAAGAGAAAGGACTGCAAACTGATACCGTGGTGGCTTTATTTCTTCTTGATAGCTAAGATAACGTTATGTTTAATGGTTGTTTAACAGTATCCATTGTGTCTGACATTCTCCCATATTCTGGGGGTGTGCCTTAGGGGCGGAGCTGGAAGAAAGAGAGTTGGACCTTTGAATTGTGTTTTTTTAAAATGTAGCTTGCTTGAACAACTTTTTCCAGGAACTATGCAACCTTTAAACGTAAAATTAGCCTGACCCCGGCTTTCCACTAGATGTTTATGCAGCGTGTCACGAAATAGACACGTTTTAAAAGCTCCCTCCCTTCCCTCCGATTTCAGACGCGAAACTACAGTGACAACATTCCACGTAGCTGGTCTCACGAGGTCATGAAATCACCGGAGGACCACGTGTGATTATTGCAGTTCATGTGATAACAAGCAATGAGAAAGATGGCTGCATGTACCCAAAAAGGTCTGTGGTTTATTTACTGTTCCGTTTACCTCGACTTATGGAGGAAATGACGAATGTTCTTATCTAGTTAAGCAACTGGAAATCAACATGTGACTTTTGATACTGATGAACTGCTAACCTTGAAGCATTCTGAAAATGTACCGTGGATAAAATAAACTAGAAGCAAAAGTGACGCAACCCTACGCTTCGCGTTTGATGGAAACGCACCTAGCCACTGTAACGGTGGCTAATTGCTGCGTACTATGCTTCGCAGACGTTACGCAACACACGTCCGGTGAAAAGGCCCAGTGAGACTAAAATCTAACCTTAGAGTGAATATTTGTTCCCATTTATCAGACATCACTGAGTCATTTTTCTTTATATTTTTCTACATGACAGATTGGTTTTTACCTTTGCATCCCATTCTCCTGCGGTATCACACCATTGATGGCTGCCTGTAATAAAAACAGAAGTAAATTCAGCAACACAATAGTGCAGGGGTCACCAACTCTGGTCCTCGAGGGCTACCATCCTGCACATGTTAGCCGTTTCTTTGCTCCTACACACCTGATTGAAATGAATGAGTAATTAACAGGCCAGTGCAGAGTTAAACGTGGTAAGGAGAGGATTAAATTACTCCATTCAGGTGTGGTAGAGCAGGAAACACAGAAAACTATCAGGATGGTAGCCTTCGTGGACTGGGGTTGGTGACACCTGTAATAGTGCAATTATATTTAAGTATTTCAACAATCACCAAATCTCTGCTGTTAATAAGTAACGGCCAAACAGAGCACAAAGCTGCTCAATCCCAAACAATCAAACTATTGAATGATAAATGAGCTGCACTTGTATAGCACCTTTCAGAGTCAGAGGACTCCAAAGCGCTTTAAACTACAGTGTATCATTCACCCATTCATACACACGTTCACACACTGGTGGTGATGAGCTACAATGTAGCCACAGCTGCCCTGGGGCGCACTGACAGAGGTGAGGCTTTCTGAGAACCGGTGCCATCAGTCCCTCCAACCACCACCAGCAGGCAACGTGGGTTAAGTGTCAGCATTAACAGCAGCATTCTCTGCCAGGAGCTGGGATCGAACCTGCAACCTTCTGATTACTGGACAACCCGCTCTACCTCCTGAGCTACTGCTGCTCCATAAACATTAAGGAGGACATAGAATGCAGTTAATCAACAATCTAAAACAGATTTGAGCCTCTAAAAAGCATAAGAAATGTTCTTTTGGCTTTCATCTGTCCCAGGAGCCCTGATACAGGCCATTCTAAACCCCCTAAACCAGCATTGCTCTGAAAAGAGCTGTTTGCCCCTCCCACTCGGCCAGGACATGAAAATGATAATGAGCTGCTTGCTGATTGGTTGGTTTCCCCAGAAGGCCTCAGACACTGGAGACATGCAGGTTTGAGGAGGAAGGGCTCCCCCTTATGAGGTGTTAAGGAAGACTTTCTCAGAGCAGAAGTTTTTCTCTCGCCTTTTTCAACTTTCTAGTTTACATAAAAAGTAGGTCACATACAGCTTTGACTTTTTTGCATGCTACTTTTGACCACCCACGCTGTCTTTATTCAACAACAACAAGGAAAGTGTTGGCTTAAATTCTAGATATTCTTTGAATATTAGCTTATCATATGAATAAGGAGAAGGATGGATCTGATCTTAAACAACGGGTGGAATTAGAAAACTGACAGATCAGAACTAAAAGAACTGGAAGAACAAATTAAACCAGAGTCAGCTTTGTGGTGAGCTTTTGTTTCACCGTGCAGCTGGTAGGTTTTCTCTGGAACAGTCACTATTCTACACAGAACAACAGGTAAAACCAGGTTGTTGGTATGTGCTGGTAAGTCTGTAGCCACTATTCCATGGTAAAGTTAAAAATTTGTTTTTAATTTCAATAGAATCTACGTTCCCACACACTCATTAGTGAGGATGTTTAAGCACAACTGCAATTTAACAGTAAATATTTTCAAAATAGCAAATAATCGTTGTTTTCTTTCTCTTAGAAGCTTAATGAGCAGGCTTCACACTATATGGTTACGGTGGCCCATGAGGGAAAAAACCAAACAGTTACTCAAAATGGGTTCCTTTGCACCATTTAAATTATTATAGAAATATGGCTAAATATCTCAGATGGCATGGCCGTACACTTCCATTTTATTCCCTCCACCCAGCATTTTTGTGTGCCAACAAGCAGATTTACCTTTTACAAAAAATGACTAGCTACTGCAGGAGAACTGCAAGTCATCAGATTCACAGCTGCAGAGTCCCCAGCGTCGGTCCTGCTGCTGTTCTCCTGCCAGCATGAATCTAATTATAGACCGAGCCCTTCCAATATGTACCCCACATTAAGGGGATCGTCATGAGTTAATACAAACACCACAGAACACGATTCCTCAGTGTCTCCATCTAACCTCTTCAACTCACACATTTTCTTTGAAAGAAAATGAGTAAGGAGTAGAAAGTACAGATATGTGTTCAAATGAGAGTGAAAATAAAAATACTCAAGTACAAATACCTGAAAAAAGCAACTTAAGTGCAGTAACAAAGTATTTGTATTCCATTACTTCCTCTGTTTCTTTCTTAGGGGTCTTTCGACTATGATGAAATTCGCTTGGGAATATTTGCTCAAAGTACACCAAATTTGGCTCCTGCAAGGTTACCAAGTGCGTGCTACTGAATGTTGACTCCCCCCTATACACACACACACACACACACACACACACACACACTAATATCTTAGAGTAAAGCCCAACGCCTGCAGATAACAAACTTACCACTAAATCCCAGTTATTAAGCTCTAAGAGAGTGATTGCCTCTGCAATGTTGTCAATTCCAGTGCAAGCCTGTGGGAGAAAAGAAAAATAATTAAGAGACAGAAATACAGATTAAATGAGATTCTGCTGCTGCTGCTGTAGCAAATAATACATAAATATACTTTTTAAAGGTGTGGAACACTGAAAAACCATTTTTTAATTGTTATTTCTGATTATAACCAGTCACTCTGAGTTTAACATGCAGGCTGAACATGAAAATAGTCTCCTACACCTATCTCCTACATTAGCTTCTGATCAAAAATAGATGGTGAAACTATAGAATTTGAAAATCCTCACAGATCTACGTCACACTGTCACTTAACGTTCATGGATTCACCCATCTTGACTTGTGACGGGGAAGGCTGTTGTTGGTTTAGCGTCCAGGAAACAGCAGAGAACATCTAGACTAGTAGAAGCTAACCATTAGCATTAGCAACTCCACCACACAGCAGAACTCCTCCAGGCTTGTGTTATTTGTGGAGACAAAACATCAACGTCAACGTTCCAGAGCAAACAGAGTCAGTGGTAGAGTCACATTGCTGTTAGCCAATCAGAGGTGAGATGTTCAAATATCAGGAAATAAGACTCCAAACCCTGCCTCTGAAGCTACTTTCTCCTCCAGCTGACTTGTACTTCATGATTCAGGTGCATCTGAGATTTTTTTCCCCAGAGTATGACTTACAAGGCATTCATTCCTACTAGAGACCACTG
This sequence comes from Aphyosemion australe, assembly GCA_006937985.1. Classification (NCBI taxonomy): domain Eukaryota; kingdom Metazoa; phylum Chordata; class Actinopteri; order Cyprinodontiformes; family Nothobranchiidae; genus Aphyosemion; species Aphyosemion australe. The sequence goes on along the minus strand of SSNS01000004.1, from coordinate 3,291,545 downwards.
CAAATGTATTGATTAAACAAGTGTCCCACACCTTTAAAGGGCTGCACAGATAATCATAAATTCATTATTGTATTATCAGTGTGTAGTAAATAACTGGTTGAGTTGTTTTTGATAAAGTAACGTGCTGATCTGATAGACCACTTCCAAGGCTGAAAAGCTAAAATACACAAAGTGCAGTGAGCATTATGATGACAAAACACAAGAGTCCAGAAAATGTGGGTTAATCACAACTAATAATACCATAAGACTCTTGATTTTTAAACTACATTTAGAGTTCAGTTACTCCAGAATCCTGCCTTTTCCTACAAAGAGGTAAATTAAGAGTATTTTCTAAACATGTTAAGGATTTTTTTTCACTCCGCTAAACTTTTTTGCCTAAAATGTTAAAAATGATTGCGATGGACTTGCAACCTATCCAGGACTAATCCTAACTTTAGAGATAGACACCCATTACTTTACACAGGATGGTGTAGAAAATGGAAGGATTTTCACACCAATACTATAAACACAATTAACTTTACAAACCAGAAAAGAAAGTGTGTTGCCCTTTTAGAAGGGGGTACACTGATAAATTCTTGTTCTAAATTTCAGAGTTAAAAGAACCTTATTTATATTAGACTGACTGTCAGAAACATCTAGCATGGGGATTTTACCCAATTGGTTAGATGTGTCAGATGTTGTGTCAGATAACGTAAACAATCTCATTTAAAACAAAAGACGTCTGCAGACCTATAGTTAGACCCGTGTTGTTGTGGGATGTCACTGAAAAATGTATAAAAAGATCAAATCAGCACAAATCCAGAGGAAATTCACTCGAGGTCTAAACCATAAATGTGAAAGTTTGTGTCGAAAGCAAAACGAGTCAAAGCGTAAACAAATAGACAGTCGTGAATCGTTGCTCCACTTTTTTTCTCCAAGTTGTCAGTTCACTATCGACCAAACTACAACTATTCATGGTTTAGATGAGGAGTTAGGTGAGGTTTACTTGGAGCATCGGGCTCTGGGTTAATAACTGTTCAGTTACCAAGCTGTCAGTTCTTTAGCTCGGTGAGCTAGCATCACAGCGACCGCAGTGTTTCACGGTGTCCCGTTAAAACAAAAACAACAACAGACAGAATACCACTGAACGAATCAACCAATGAAGACAGAAAATAAAGACACACCTGAAAGTCGGCCAGAATCATTTCTCTGTCCATGTTGCTGTCGACGCTTTCGGAGGCCATGGCAATGACTGGCTAAAAGCGATTCCTCTCCGCCGCCTCACAGAAGGAAACAGGATACAAATAAAACTGTCTGCTCGCAGCTGGCGGCCTGGGAAATGTTGGCAAGTACGAGATATTCAAGTGAAATGGAGATTTAACCGCTCCGAACAGTCAAAGTTCAGTAAAGTAATGTTACAGTTCACAGTTATCTCATATCATTATTGTGAGCTAGCCCATTGCTTTACGGCTGTCGTAAAGTGGTTCCGGAAGCTGTCGTTATTTATTTATATATTGTTTTCTACTTTATTTATGGTGAAGCTGGGTCGTGTTCAGCTTTATGCGATCAGAACCGGATTAGGAATATTTTAAGATCCATGGAGGAATTGTGAAACTAAAAAATTTACAGACACGTAAGAAGATAGGAAGCCAAGCAATGGCCAGACATGTTTTTTTTTTCTTTTTCTCTTTTGGTTTTACTTTATATAACTACCTACTGAAACTATTATATGAATATCATACATACTTAATTTCCTTTCATATTTTAATAACTAACAGTTTTGTAAATATGTGCTGTAGTTTTGTACAATTACCCTTTTTTACCTTAATGGCAAAATTGGCTGTTATTTTATAAGGAAGTTAAATTATTCATTTCTTTAACAGCTAACGCGGTCGTAAGAACAGTTTATTTTCTGATTTGGCAAATAAACTAATAAAAATGTAATGTCACAAAGTACCCACAAGAGGGCGACAAATATCTTTAACGAGCCAACGATCAATGAATGTAAAAACTGTGGCCTCGCTCGTACTGTATCATTCTTATTAATTTGAAAAATCCAAAGACTTATTTTTGATGTTTTTTAAATGTGTTTTAATTAGATTAAATATTACATTATAGTAAAGACATTTTGTATTTGAATTTATTTATTTTGCAACGACCAATGCGGTTTTGAAAAACAAAAGTAATATCACATAATAGCCGCAAGGGGCAACAGTTGTCCACAGTATTCAATAAACAGATAATTGTTTCGTTTTGTTTTTTTCTTGCTACATGAAACTCCTCAGCTGGTTGTTCTCCAATGTCGAGATTCTTCACCTTCACTCAAAATAAAAATGTAAACGTCATGTGTCTGTAATATAGTTCAATAAGACATTCACCTGATGAAACTCTGGGAGAAGTACTAAATATCTCCATCAGAGGGCGCCAGAGCACGCAAAATTGAAGTGGACTGACACATGTTGAAAATAAACAAAATAAAATAGTCTCGTTATTTGAAGTAGTTACACACAGACTAGACACCGCCTTGTATCTGTTCTAAAACGTGTTTGCTAAAGTCTGAATTAAAATCTCTTTCACTGAACGCACACTGCCACTGGCTACGCAGAATGAAGATGGTTTCTTCTTTCTCACGTCCAATCAGATGCTGGCTCAGAAATTTAAACGATGCCGCTGGATGTCAGTTGCTTCTGAATCGAAGCGATAAAAACGGAGAATACTTTTCAGCTTCCTCTTTAAACCAGCCTTTTTGCATCAGGTGGACGTTTCCCGATTTTTAACAAATACATATGCTATTTAAAATGTATTATTCCCATAATCGGATGAGGATGCGTTTGGGATTATCTTTATTCTGAAGTGTTTTCGGAAAGGAGGCTCGGTATGCGCATATTTCTCAGTTATTGAATATGTCTCGTGCCATCCATATTTTATCGAGATGTCTTTATGAGCGGGATGTGAGTCTTATTACATCACACATTTTACGACATTTTTTCATGTCTTATTAACAATAGTTATGATTTTTATACTGTTCAGTGGTTTTTGCTGCGCGCGGCACAAGAAGAGGAAATGGAGGACAAATGCATCTAACTTTTCGAAAGTCCGTTTGAGTAAGCTTTTTGTCTTGTTTTGTTTCGATTCTGTGCTTTTGGTGATGCTCTCGTATTTCTCATGGTGTATTATAATGTAATATTTAGACTAAAATAACAGGTCTTGTTGTAGTTCGTGCTCCCACGAGTTACAGCTTCATTTTGAAAACCATAAAGACGAAGAAAAATAAAAATAGAGCCACCATTACAATATTAAATATGATCTAAACGTTTTATTTATTATATATGATTTAAACTATTGGACATAGGGCCTACACGCACACACACACATACATGGACACACACACACACACACATATGTATATATATATATATATATATATATATATATATATATATATATATATATATATATATATATATATATATATATGTGTGTGTGTGTGTGTGTGTGTGTGTGTGTGTGTGTGTGTGTGTGTACAATGTATGTCCAATAGTTTAAATCATATTTAATAAATAATATCTGTATATATCTATATAGATATAAATATATAAACCCATGTTAAATTAAATAAAGGAGCACTGCCACTTTAGAGATGTGGTGATGCGAGCACAGAGGAGGTGCCAGATGGGATGCAGCCTTATGAAGACACCCCCATAGTCCAACACTTTCACAGTCTTCCCAGATCAAAACAAGGATTGCATCTTGTAAAAGAATGGAATCTAAAATAGATCTGCTTTGCAAAGCTTCAGCTAACGGAGACTTGGACAAAGCTTTGATTTTGCTGCAGGAGGGAGTTGCCGTCAATGGATTAAATACATTCAAAAGAACTCCTTTGCAGGTTAGTATATGAAACCTTTTAAACTTTTTAGACATGCATTAAGTGAAGATTGTCAAATGTGTTCTCGGCCTTTATAGAAAAAAGTCTTGTTTGACTTTTCTTTTTTCTGCTAACAGCAGAGCTACTTCCTTGTTGCCATGTGCTTCAACAGGCCTTTCACCCTTTTCTCTTTATTTTCTTTTTCAGCTGCACTGAAAAAGCTAAAACAAGTTCATAAAGGATTTTTATTATTTTTCTTTACAGATCTAAGTTTTATTTATGCATATCTGATCGAATTTAGATGCAGGAGCTTAACATTACTTAACATAATGAAAAAAAATCTATTTTTCTCTTAAAGATTTTAGCTTGAACTGAATTCATATAAATTAATCCAGCCTAAATGAATGTGTTTTCAGTGTATTTATTATTATATTATCTTTTCCCAGGTAAACATAAATAAATAAAAATCCAAGCTAACTTTATTCATAAAGCACTTTAAAACAGAAAAAACAGACCAAAAATGTTCATACCTTATTAAAATGAATAATACAAATTGAATTGCTAATGAGAGCAAATCTGAGGTGAATATTTTAAACTAACAGAGGAAATGGATGAAGAAAACCATGAGGTAGTTAGCCTAGTGTGTCGATGTGGAAAATTACATGCATACCTTCACTTTTCTTGGTGCAGTATAAAACAAATTGTATTTTTTTTTCTTAAGGTAAAAATGTCTCCAAAATAAACATGACTGATGTGATAACAAAGTGTCTTCTAAAGCACTGTCAAACAATCTACGTGGGTCAGTGGGTGGTGGGGATGGTTTTTTTCAGTAAATATTTCATTAGCCTATATTTCTTGTTAGATTACTTATAAAAAAATCAACGTGACAGTCAGAGAGGCCCTGAAAGCCGCGCCCTGTGTGAGATGTGTGAGTCTGGGTTATAACACAGTCATTACACGACTTTATTCTAAATCTCATAACAGGATCCAGTCAGCAGTATCGAGGTGACTGGCTGAATTAACTCATTCATTAAAACTGAGGTCATGACTGAATTTCTAGACCTGGCGACATCCAGGTGACTTAATCATGGAGCTAAAAATACAAACATGTGCAGCAATTTTATCAAAAAAGATCAAATTATTGTTTGGGTTTGTGTGTGTGTGTGTGTGTGTGCGTGTGTGTGTGTGTGTGTGTATGCGCGTGTGGGCGTGCGTGTGTGTGTGTGTGTGTGTGTGTGTGTGTGTGTGTGTTTCTGCCTTTCGGACGAAATAGGCTAGTAGCCTACGTCCATTATTTCATTCACATATTCTAATAAAGACGATAACTTTCTTCTGGAGGCCTAAAATAATTTTTGGCCTAGATGTTTGGTAAGTTAGCCTAGAGTGTGTTGAAAAGTGATTTAATTTTTTTATTAAAACTTTTATGTTTTAAAAATAAATCGAAGAAAACGTTGTAAATAATTATTGGCCAGTCAGAGGAGTTTGTTTACAGGTCGTGACCTTAACTTTAGGCCTGTTAACCTGTAGTTTTTATTGTCTCCGTGAACAGGTGGTGAAGCTGGGGAACACGCCGCTCGCTCGGACCCTCCTCCAGAACGGCGCAAACCCCAACGTGCGCGACCCGGTCCTGAATCTCACGGTTACTCACGACGCGGCGCGCGAGGGATTCGTGGATACTGTGCGCGCGCTGATAGATAACGGGGCGGACGTGAACCTTGTGGATGATGACCTTAACCTTCCGCTACACCTGGCCGCGAGGGAGGGACACCTGGAGGTGGTCCGGCTGCTGCTGGGACGGACCGCTGACCCCACAGCGACCACCGGGCTGGGGTACACCGCCCTGCAGCTCGCGCTGGACTTCAAACGGAGGGAGACCGCCGCGTGCATCCAGGAGTTCTTAAGCTCGCGTGAGTGAAATATGAAGGACTATTCTCAAAGTTGTAAATATGGAGGGAGCCTGGTTGTAACGAGACACGTGACAACAAAAACCTTACGACACTTCGGTAAAGTTGGCAAGATGTGGACAGATTTGACGGAAAATCCCACATGGACCAACAAAAGAGCTACATGATCAGCTGAAGGACGAGTTTTGTTTTAAGTACAACTTGCTTGTTTGTCCTCAACTTGTCTGTTCTCTTTTTATGAATAAAATGACGTGTTCATTAATTCATCTTTATTTGACGTATTGTGTAGGGCACCTCGTAAAAAATTCCCTTTTACCCCTGTCAATATTACAAAACAGAGCTGTGAGGATTATCCACAGGCACTATTTTGAAAATATTGAAATTCAAGGAAGTAAAAATACAGCCGTATTTATGAATAAAGTACATAATAATTTATTGCAATAAATTATTAAATCTACTTATTACGAAAGATAGCGTACAATTAACGAGATAACGGCACTCATGCGATAAAAAGCATTTTGTATTTAGTGTTAAACTGTAAGAATGGAAACCTCAAAGTCCAACACTGAGCATGACAGAGAATTAAATGGAGGAAGAGAACCCTTAATTATTGGTGTATAAATTGTATATGACATTTTCTATAAAACAAATAAACCTTTATTTTAAAATTGGAGTAATTAAATGTGTTAGGACGCTACAGAGACCGGTATGGTTTGAGTCAAACGGCCCGCGGTGCGTTCATTTCTGAGCTTCGAGACTTGTGGCACACAATGACGTCACATCAAGCCTCAACTTGTCCTAAAATCAAAGATTGTCACGCGGGAGGACATCTATCCAAGAGTGGACCCATTTCATTTTTTTATTGATTGACGGTTGCTGTTTGGATCGGCCAGAAAAATCATGTGAGATTAGACAGAGAGCCAAGTGATCTGGATTAGTTGTGTTTTTTTAAGGTCTTAAATTTTCTCAATTAGTTTCCAAATCAACAGAAATCCTCACCTTATGTTATTTTCCATATCATTCATAAGTTTATTGTCATTTATTGTTGCACAGTGTGATGTTATAATTATTGGATATAAACCTAAAACACTGTGTTGATAAATTTGACTTTATAGAGAAGTTAAATGTTTTTCCCCACAGATTAACAGCAAATTCCCTCCAGTCACTGAACGCTTGCATGATAGAACCAGGGGCTCTACAAATACAAACAACAATAAGTTTCATATTAATCTTTGATATTTCTATAGATATAAGCTACACTCCAGTAAATTATCGATTAAAATCTTCATCTTTGCTACCACTTTGTAATTTAGATTTTTGTCAACATGCTACACCTCCTTCACTTGTGTCACATCCACACCCTGACTCCATCTCCCATCATGCCCCGCACATCCACGTCATCCATCCACACCCTGACTCCATCTCCCATCATGCCCCACACATCCACGTCATCCATCAAAGCCGGGAGTACGCGCCACCATGCCACTCAATCATCGTTTCCACATGTCAGAGTTTCGAGCTAACCAGCTCTTCCTCGAGCCGACCAGCTCTTCATCCTAGCCTCCCAGCTATCCTCCGGAGCGTCTCCTGTTTTCTACCGGAGCGTCCCGACTCACCAGGCTTCCCGCCTGCCTCCAAGTAAGTTTCTCTCTTACTTTCCGTTGCCTCTCGGGTTCAGCGCTGTTGTTCCTAGATTAAACTGCGTGCTAGCTGCTCCCAACGCTCGATCCTTCCGCGTCTGGGTTATCTAACCACGCTACACTCTCACGCCTTTCACGTGAGAGCTATTTTGTGACAGGATTGTGACAGGATGACTGAGTCCATCGACCCAGCGGAGTTCGGGCGCATGCGCGCTGAGCTCACCCATCTCCACGGCCTAGTCGATCGGCTAGCCACCAAGGTGGACGCCATGTCCACGGTTATGTTGCAACTGTCTGCCTCCATGACCTCTCTTCAGAGGGAGAGACAGGAACCATCCGGGGAATTACAGTTTGTCCTTCCAGAACGATGGAACGGGTTGGACGGCAGCCATGACGGTCTACTGGCGACACTGGACATGTTGTTTGAATGCCAGCCAGACAAATACGCCACCGCCCAGACCCGGGTGGCACTGTTGGTCTCCCTGCTGTCCGGGAGGGCTCTGGAATGGCTATATAACAACAAGGCCCCAGCCTGCCAGAATTATGCCACCTTCGTAGAGGAACTGCGGAAGACCTTCGTTCCTCCGAGCAGTGACATTGGGGTTGAGGCCTGGCTGCTCAAACTCCGTCAGGGGGACCGGCGGGTGCACAGCTACGTGTCAGAGTTCAGGACCATCGCGGCCAAGATCCCCTGGGGAGACGCTGCCTTCAAGTCCGTGTTCACGGAGGGACTGGCCAGCTACGTTAGAGACGAGATGGTGGGACGCCAACAGCCCCCCACTCTGGACGAAATGGTTGACCTAGCCCTCCAGATCGATCAACGGCTCCAGGCCCGACCACGGAGGACTCACGACAGCTACTCAACCCACAGGTCCAGCCTCTCCACCTGCCCCAACACCAAGAGAGGAACCTATGCAGCTGGGGGGCCTGTGCGCCTACTGCGGCTCTCCCTCCCACGGCCTGCCCCAGTGTCCACTGAGACCACTAAAAGACCAGGCCAGGTGAGCATAGGGGGCATTTCATCTGGCCCATCCCACACCACCGCCCCTATCAACCGGCTCTTCCTGCCCATCGCCCTGCACCTCTCGTCCAGATCCAACGAGCTCAGGGCCTTGTTGGACTCCGGGGCCTCGAACAACTTTATGGACCGAGACCTAGCCAACCGGCTCCTCATACCCCCGACTAAACTGGACCGGGTGGTCCCGGTCACTTCCGTCAATGGACAACCTCTGGAGCCTTTTCCCATCCGCCACTGCACGCCCCCCCTTTGTATGAGTGTGGGCAAACATCAGGAAACCATCCGTTTCCTCCTCATCGCTGCCCCTACCACTCCACTCATTCTGGGCCTGCCATGGCTGTCTCTCCATGACCCCAACATCTCCTGGTCCACAGGCCGCTTGCTTGGATGGGGACCGAAATGCTCCCTTCACCGATCGCTGTCAGACACACCCCAGGCTACGCCACCAGACTCCATCTTGGAAGCCATTCCTCCACCCTATCGGGACCTTGGCGGCCGTGTTCAATAAAGGACGGGCTGGTGCTCTACCGCCCCGAAGGCCGTACAACATGGAGATACGGCTCCAACCTGGCGATATCCCTCCCCGAGGCCGCTTGTTCTCCCTCTCGCCAGCAGAGACCAGGGCGATGGACGATTACATCACGGAGAACCTCCGCCAAGGTCTTATCCGCCCCTCTACGTCGCCGGGAGCCGCCAGTTTTTTCTTTGTCAAAAAGAAGGACGGGGGCCTGCATCCCTGCATTGACTACCGCGGTCTCAACCAGGTTACCGTCAAAGACCGTAACCCTCTTCCTCTCATGGACACTGCTCTCAACTCCCTCACCCGAGCCACAGTCTTCACCAAATTGGACCTCCGCAATGCGTATCACCTGGTGCGCATCAAGGAGGGGGAGGAGTGGAAGACCGCCTTTATCACACCCACCGGACACTGGGAGCATAGCCACGGGAACATATTTTCAGCAGGGGGTGCTGAAAAAAAAAAGCTCAGCTGCGCTCAACTCGTTATGTCCAGGTGAATCATAGCCTACGTGTAGCATAGGCATTGATACGAGTCTCATTATTAGAAAGAAGACACCTTCCAACAGTCTTCAGCACTGCTTATAAACCTACGACTCCCGTCTGCAGTTGACCAATGAAAACACACCTTTGAGACGCCGCAGCAGCAACTCCGCCTCTCTGAGTTTCCGTTTCAAATCTTATATATAGTCTTTGGTTTCAACTTACGGTATGTTTAAAATGTGGATTATAAACTACACACCAGTTTTTATTTTTGTTAGGAGCCCAAATAAAACCGGAGTTGTACTAAAATAATTAAACTAAGAATGGGTTCAGTAGCGTTTTGTTGCTGAGGGACAGAGGATGGCTGCTGCGTGATTTTACAGCAGGTGTCAAAAGGTGCGCTGATGCGCTGTCACTGAGCGGAGAAAACACTGAGACAGACTGACGGCAAAACTTTAGATATTGGAGCGATCTGTGGCAGATAGATAGTTACTTCCCTGTAGTTTAGTGTTTTTTATGGATAAAGGAGGATGAGAAGGATGGATGTCCAGCAGACAGATCAGCTGTTTAGCTGGAAGACGGGAAAAGGAGACGCGCAGCTGGAGTCTGAGGCCAAAGCGGATCAATTCTTCCTCTTTGAGGAAGATGAGCTAGGTCATGAGCTGACACTAAAAAGTGTTTACTGTGGCGCTTTTTTCTCTTTTTAGCGTTGTATTGCTTATCTGTAACGTATGCTTTTTGAGGGGTGCGCTCGTGACATAGCATGTCCTCTTGGAGCGAGACGTCGTGCAGTCTGGCTCACTGAAAGGTTGCGCCGTTCAGTGTGGCACCTTTCTGGAGTTCTCACAGTGTGACATGAACAGTGTGGTCCCGTGGCTGGAGGACTATAAAGATATGCAACAAGCGTTTTATTCGTGGACGGAAATGACGGTAAACGTGGGTTTAGAGGTGGTGAGTGCACGAAGAGGTGGAGGAGAATGAGGGACAAGTTTGTTCGTGTTAAAAAGTCTCTGAAATACAAAAAAAGCACAAAATAAACTGCAAATAAACTGTCAATGCACTATCTTGGACCAGATACATGACAATATACCCCAGAACTCACTGTTGCTGCATCTCCTTTTGTTTTCTCGAGGCTTCCCAAAAAAGTCTAAAATCCGCTTTTTTGCCATAGTGGTAAATAAATATTTGAGGTCACCAGCAGGGGGTGCTGCAGCCCCTCCAGCACCCCTACTTCCCGCGGTACTGACTGGGAGTATCTAGTCATGCCCTTCGGACTCTGCAATAGCCCAGCCCAGCTCATCAACGACGTTCTGCGGGACATGTGGGTTTTCGCCTACCTTGACAATATCCTCATCTACTCCCCCACCATGGAAGAACACCTACACCACGTCCGAGCAGTTCTTACCCGACTCCTAGAGAACAACCTGTACTGCAAACTGGAAAAGTGCACGTTCCATCAGCCCTCCATCTCCTTCCTGGGGTTCGTCATCACCACCAACGGCCTCTCCATGGACCCCCAGAAAGTCGAAGCAGTTTCTCGATGGTCCCTTCCATCTAACCTCAAGCAGCTACAGAGCTTCCTGGGATTCGCCAATTTCTACCGAAGTTTTATCAGCCACTACAGCACTATCGCAGCCCCTCTCACCAACCTCACCAAGGCTGCCCATCATTCCCGACCTTTCCAGCTAACGCCCGACGCCACCAAGGCGTTTTACCACCTGGTCCGCCTTTTCACGTCGGCGCCTATCCTTCTCCGTCCTGATCCAGACCAGACATTTGTGGTGGAGGTAGACGCCTCCGATGTGGGCGCCGGGGCAGTCCTCTCTCAACATGGCCCAGATGGCAGACTCCACCCCTGCTGCTTCTTTTCTCGCATGTTTGCACCCACAGAGCAGAAATATGGGGTTGGCGACCGATAGCTACTGGCAATCAAGTGGGCCCTCAAAGAGTGGAGACACTGGCTACTTGGCGCGGCGAAACCCTTAACCATCTGGACCGACAATCAGAATCTCGTTCACATCAAATCCGCCAAGCAGCTCAACCCCCACCAGGCTCGTTGGGCCCTCTTCTTTGAGCCGTTTCAGTTTCAGCTGGCCTAACGACCTGGCTCCAAGAACACCAAAGCGGCCTCTCTCTCCCGCCAATTCGCCCATTCACCTCGCCCACCGGTCCCAGAACCCATCCTACCTGCTTCGACGGTTTCTGGCACCTCTCCACTGGCCCCTAGAGGATGCCATTCGTCAGGCACTCCAGAACGACCCGGCACCCCTGGAAACACCTGCGCACTGCCTCTATGTGCCACCACAGTACCGACAGGAGGCCCTTGCCTGGGGACACGCCTCCAAATGGTCCGGTCACCCTGACGCCGCTCGCACCCTTCAGCTGCTTCGACGCTCCCTCTGGTGGCCCACTATGGCTCAGGACGTCAACGAATTCACGGCAGCATGTGATGTCTGCGCCCGCAGCAAGACGTCCACTCAACCCCCCATAGGCACCCTCGCCCCTCTCCCGGTGCCTCTGGGCGGAACTATCCCACAACCTACACGTCTCCTCTGCTACTGGACTGTCCCCTTTTGAGACCTGCTACGGGTATCAACCCGCCATCCTCGACCACCAACCTGAGGATACCGGCGTCCCTGCCGCCCAGACCCTCGTCCGCCACTGCCGGGCCGCTTGGATCAGGGCTCGAGCCGCTATCATGCGGGCCAACAGTCGTTATTGGATCCAGCACAATCGTCGCCATCGACCCGGCCCGTGGTTATCTAACCACGCTACACTCTCATGCCTTTCACGTGAGAGCTTTTTTGTGACAGGATCGTGACAACTTGTTTCTCCTGTAAATATAATTGGCTTCTTAGCCATCCAATTCAAAATTAACATTACATTTGTCACTCCTTTCAGATATGACATTAAATGAAGGTTTAATAAAGTGAATAATTGACTGTTTATTCCCACTCTTTATATTTAGTTTGAATTGATCATCCAAATATCCAAATGATCCTGAGTGTGCCATGAGGTTTTTCATCATACCTCCATGTTAATACTTGTCCAGCTCCACCAGGTTCTTGATTAGCACCACCACTGCTTGTTCGGGTGTTCCATGAATATTTTACAGTTAGAGATCCATGTGTGTTGAGATATCTGCATTTTGTTATTTTTGTCACTTTCAGCTTTTCTCCTCGTTGCCCTTTGGGTGCTGGCAAATCTTACCGTTACAGCCATTTTAACCCAGCTCTCACAAACTCATGATTGTACACTGTAGACAAATATTTTCCAGTTGGATTTCATTGACTTCCAGTAACGCACTTCTTGAGAAAACAAGATTAGAGCAAGTAAATGTTTACAGCAAGTCTTTTTCTGGGCTCAAACACACTTTCAAGACAAAAGTGAATATACTGTATATATAAGGGTCACTAATTGGCAAACCACTTGAAAAACTGCAAAAAAGCAGGGAGTGAGACTGAATTGTGTATTTGTTGTTAATATGACGTGTTTTTTTTTCAATTTACTTATGGTGATTTTCTTTGTGAAGCACTTTGTGATTTTTTTTTCCGTGATAAGTGCTTCATAAATAAACTTCACTTATTAGAGCTAGAGATTTTGAAGCATCAGATGCTGCACATTTTTGGGATGAGCTGTGTTCAGGTAAAATGAGCCATTTTAATTGCAACAGAAACCAGTCATTTCTCTCTTTGTGTGTGTGTGTGTGCGTGTGTGTGTGTGTGTGTGTGTGTGTGTGTGTGTGTGTGTGTGTGTGTGTGTGTGTGTGTGTGTGTGTGTGTGTGTGTGTGTGTGTGTGTGTGTGTGTGTGTGTGTGTGTGAGTGTGTGAGAGAGAGAGAGAGAGACAGATTTTATAAGCGCAATTAACATTTGTTTAATTTTTTTATTGTGCTTTAGAAACACCTTGTGTTTTGCATCTTGCTATGTACGAATAAACCTTTTAAAGCAGCCATTTTAAATAAGTCAACAGTTAAATTAAAAAAAGAAAACAGAAAGTGAGTTGTGAATTTTGTTTCCTCTGTCATATATTCAGTGCAAGGATCACTTTAGAGAACAAGGAAGTGTTTCATAAACGTTTGATTTTCCTTTTACTATAGGCCTGTTTGAGTTCAAACAGGCAACGCCATCTTGTTCAAAGAACATATAAGGACACGTAAGTTCAGGTCTACAAAGTGAGCCGGGGGACGTGGTTCCAAAAATGATTTAGCAATTCAATTCAAACAAAATAAAGTCTAGACCTCATTAAAATATAAATCAACTAAAATCAAATACTTCCTAAAACCCAGGCTGATGCTTACTAGTGGTGGGAACAAGTGCAACTGGGAGGAGCAACTCCAATAAAGACAAGTAAATACCACTTCCTCTCTTATTGACTGGATTTTAGTAACGCACCCAAATAGGATTTCTGACTCTGGAGTTCTAGCTGACTGTTTCAGTGACCATTCAATTATTTATTGTTCTGGAAAATATTTACTCCTCACTCTCCTCCAAAGATCATAAAATCTCGTGATTTACATGCTTTTAATATAGATAATTACTTGCAGGATCTGGAATCTATTAATTGGGAAAGACTGACACTTATACCAGATGTGGATTGCGCTTGGAATTTCTTCTATTCAGAGTTCTTACGGGTTCTTGACAAACATGCCCCTTGGGTCAGTATTAAGGTCAAAGGCAGCCATTTGCCTTGGATTACTAATGAACTGATTGCTCTTTTTAAGAAACGTGATAAAGCATGGAAAACAGCTAAACTTAGTAATCATCCCAGTCATTGGACGGAATATAGAAAATTGAGGAATTTTTGCACTACTCAGACAAGGAATGCCAAAACAATTTTTTTTAGGAACAGCTTGCACAATGATTTTAACAACCCAAAGCAATTCTGGAAGAAAATAAATGATTTACGAGGGAAGACGGCTACCAAAACAACTAATTTGAGGGTCAATGATAAGCTCACTAACAACCCAGCTAGTATTGCTGAAGGCTTTAGCCAGTATTTTGCTAAATCTCCTCAGCTGGACTCCTCAGTTCCTTTGGGTTCTTATACCTTGCCCCAACAATGTGCAAGTTTATTTTCCTTTTCCGAGATTTTCCCAGATGATGTGGTCAAGATCAAAAAAGCTCTTTCTTCAAGCAATGTTTCTGGTCCAGACGGTATTGAGTGTAAATTTATCAAAATTGCTTCTAATGTTCTTGCCTGCCCTTTGTCTATACTTTTTAATCTTTCATTTAACACATGTACAGTCCCTAAGGCTTGGAAATGTACAAAGATTTTTCCTCTTCATAAGGGGAGTGATACATGTGAACTCAACAACTACAGGCCTATTGCAATAATTAATTCAATTGTAAAAGTTTTTGAAAAACTGATATTTAATCAAATATCTGATTATCTTGACACTAATAACTTACTTTCACAATGCCAGTCACCACTGCCTGAGATTACGATTGTATAGCTAAAGTATTGTATTTACATCTATCTTTTTGTTTGTTTGTACCACAGCAGGATTTTATTTATTTATTCATTCTTCTTATTATTATTATTTATTTATTTTGTAGATTTTGTTAATTAGTTTGTTTGTGATTTATGTTTCAGACTTGTCGATTCGTTATTGTCTCTGCTTTCTTTCACTTTATTTACATTATTGTTGGAGGACCCTCTCGAAAACGAGATGATTCACCTCAAGTGGTTTTATCCTCCTAAAATATAAGTTAATAAATAAATAAAATAAATAAATAAAATCAGACTCGTGACTCATGCACTCAGGAGGAGTGAGGAAAGCCTCAGGCGCTGCACACACAGGATAAGGAACCGCCACCGCCTCCAGCCACCACCTGCAGCTCTGAGCTTGAAAATAGCTCAAAACAATTGAGTCAGTCACACACACACACACACACACACACACACAGCAAATCATTACCTCATACAAAATGCAACAGCTCACATGTTTCCAAACACAAACACCATAGAGCGCTTAAGGTCTTTTCTGTTGGCTGGAGTCCCAGGACCGGTGGTGGGCCGGTATGCATGGCAAGCCTTTTGTGCGACAGCTGCGTGCTATGGCAAGCCGTTTTAACATTTATTCAGCAGACTGGCTATGTATTCCAGATTCAATTATGTCACATTTCCCATTCATGTGTATTGGGTTTGCAGTTCCTCTTATCCACAAATACATTCTTCCTACTCCTGGCTAAAAGCGCCCGCCAACCTCCGTTAGCTTCGGTTAGGTCAATTAGCTCGTAACTACATCGGTTCAGAGTTTGATGGGTGTCAATCATCTGCCCCCACCCTACAACCTCGCTCACACCTCCATTTTTGTATTTTTTGGGAGTGATGTGTGAAGTCGGGGAATTCGAAGAATAACTGGATACCAGGTACAGGTGAGTAGCCTCCAGGGCTGCCAACTATCACGCACTGAGCGTGAGACACGCGCATTTCACTGTCTGCACACGCTCTTACGCTGAAAATACTATAGTCCCACCCACAACATACGATGGAGAGATGCAACACGAGGCCCCCCTCACAGGAAACGTAGAGACACAACAGAAGCACACGCCTCCAACACACCCACCCCCGAGCACTCACTGGCAGAGTTGCAAATTGGTGCCTATGCTACTAGTAACAACATACAGAAACTGTCTTTATTTACAACTTTGACAAGAATACAAATTGTACAAGGATAAATTATATTATTGTTATATAAAATAGGAATTAAGGATGTCTGGTTGTTGATTAAATGTTAAAACCTCGGAAGCTGTAGCTTTACACTGAGCCCTCTGCTGATAACCAGCCAGCTAGTCCAGAGGCTAACATCCTGCTACATGATGGTCAGCACATAACATACCAGGATGTTTTCTCTCTTCCATAATTTTATATGTAGGAAGAAAATTCACTTCCCTTTTTTTATGTTACCTTTAAGTACAAGTCTTACTTTTACCTCACAGTCCTAATTTTTCTTTATCTGATTAAAACAAAAGCCAAAGCTCAGATTTTTACTCTTACCATCAAATAATGAACCAACAAGAACATTTTATATCATTTGACATATGAAATGAAAACATTTAAAACATTAAAACCAGCATTTAAGGTCTCATTCCATTTGCCTTTTTAATCAATGCATATTGTTTGAAAAATGGAAAACAAATAAAATATGACTTAATTTCAGCTTTAAGCATTTTAAATTGTCAAAACTCTTAAAGTTGCGCTAAAGTGAAATAAGACGTCCTGTAAGATTGCTACAAAATGGTCTCTTGCAAATTCATGACAGATCACTTCCCTTGGTTGCGTCACCAGATGATGCATGATGAAGAATCAATATAAAATGTTGCCTGAGGCTGCAGAAAAGTTCTGATCTTAATATCAACAATGAGTCAAATGATTCCAGTGACTAACAGAAAGACTTTCTATTTTAGATGTGAAACTGAAACTAAATATAACTTCTACTGCAGAAAATGAACCAAACCACCAGGTTAATGTGTTTTTGTTGTCTATTTATTATTTGCTTTAAGTACAGAGCTTAATGCATATTTCATTTTACAAACAGGGAAAGCATTCACAAACACAAAACAAACATACCCTTGTTCACTTTGCTGTTCAATCTCTTAAAAGGTCAAATTAAAACTCTTCCTACAGACTCTCGCTCACTCATTCCATTCTTGTGAGTTTGGTCAAATATAAAGAAATAGGCCGCTCCTGAATCTGAGTCAGAAGTGACTGTTTGCAATCAGGAAAAATCTTCTGCAGCTTGCATCATTGTTAAAGACCAAGTTCACTCGTTTTTCCAACACATTTGCAGTAGTCTCTAGTGTAAACGAATGCCTTGTGGGACAATCTCTGTGGGGTGGGGTTGGGGGTGCTCTGGCGCTCCTGTTTCAGGAACTAGAATAGCGAAAGACGTAGAAGACGGCAGGTTTTGGAGTCTTATTTCTTGATATTCTGACATCTCATTTCTGATTGGCTAACGAAACGCAACTTTACCACCAACTCCATTTGCTCTGCAACGTTGATGTTTTATCTCCACAAATAACACAAGCCTGAAGGAGTTCTGCCATGTGGTGGAGTTGCTAATGCTAACGGTTAGCTTCTACTAGCCAAGACGTTCTCTGCTGTTTCCTGGACGCTAAACCAACAACAGCCTTCCCATCATGAGCCAAGATGGGTGAGTCCATGAATGCTAACTTTCAATGTGACACAGATCTGAATGGCTTTTCTAATCTGAGTTTCCCTGCCCATATTCTCCATTTGTGGCTAATGCAGGAAATAGGGGTAGAAGACTATTTTCACGTTTGGCCTGCATGTGAAAATAACAAGAAAACTGTTTCTCAGGGAACTTGGTCTTTAAAATGAAATAAAGACTGGTTTCAGCAAATGTTTGATTATTTTGCTGAAATAAACATCTATTTCAAAGACTATGGTAGATATACCACTTAAATTAGTTTATCCATAAAATAATTGTCAGTCCAGATCTAGATTATTTTCTCTCTCAAAAACCCACCAGCGTTTGTGATCTGAACTTTCTGTGCGTCCTCCCCTTTTGCTTCTGTTTTTGCTCGCGTATTAGCAGCCGATGCCAATCCTCTCTCGGGTAAGGCCATAAAGCTCTAAAAGGACGATCGAGGACATTGAAGAGAGAAGTACGAGAGTATTGTGCAAAAACTAAGGTGCTGACTGCAGCCCATTGATTCAACCACCAGCTTATCACAAAACACACAAACACTTCCCCAAATCTGCACACACTA
This sequence comes from Aphyosemion australe, assembly GCA_006937985.1. Lineage (NCBI taxonomy): Eukaryota > Metazoa > Chordata > Actinopteri > Cyprinodontiformes > Nothobranchiidae > Aphyosemion > Aphyosemion australe. The sequence continues at coordinate 3,273,403 of SSNS01000004.1, read as the reverse complement.
ACAGGTCACTAAAGGCATGTTTTACAGGCCGTGTCTGATTTGTGACACAGCAACACGGCAAAAGAGGAATATCCCAACACAACTCCTGAATGTGGCATTTCTTTGTGCTTTTGCTGTAAACTGGGTGATCTGGGAGTCACAGAAATATCCATGTGGCCTGGAGATCATTCAGGTCCATGCTACAATAATGACAATGATAAAACTAGCTTAAATTCTAGCTTCCTCAGAAATATGCAGACACTCAGCTCATTGTTGTTGATTGTTTACACTAAAAGACCTTCTGTATGTTTATTTAAATTTAACAAGGACTACATTTTTTATTTACCTGCTGAAAACAAATGAAAAAATGTAAATAAATGAGTTATTTTAGGTCTTGTCACCATATCCCAAGGCTTTAAACACAATAAACTTTAATGAGAATGCATATTAAACAAACCTAATATTTTACATTGACATATTCGCTGAATGCATTTGGTTTATTGTCATGAGTGTCTTTAAAGAGACTTTTCTGCCATTTTCAAGTACATTTTTTGTGAGAAAAGTTACAAACTAATTCTATCTTACCCACTGTAGATAGCACCAGCTAGTTGAAGCACAGCCAAGGCCAAAGCGGAGCACCACTAGCTTCAAACTGCACCCGTCTGCACTAACAGCAGTTTATGCAGTTTAAAAAAAAAACAAAAAACTGTACACTGTTATCTGTTATTGTTGCATCACAAACTTCTTTTGGCAGAAAAATTCAAAAACTCCTTTTGAGTCATTGATGCACTTCATCTTTCTGCAGAAATTCACACGTGTAATTTTTTAAATAAGAGTGTAACAATTAGCAGTGTAAAGGTTTATAAAGTACATCTAATAATAAAAAAAAAAACTTGCATTATATCTATAATGCAAGGTTGTTTTTTAGATTGTATACAACTTTATTTTTTACTATAAACCGAAAAATAAAAAATAGTTTGGCGTGAACAGCTATGACATATTGGAGTTTAGAGTTTCTTTAAGACAGAAAGTTATGTCAACTGGTTCCACTAAACATATTGTTTGAATGTAAAGAGTAACACACATAGTTATACGTTATGTAAAAAGTAAATTCATTTTAACTCTTTCACATTTGCAGTGATCTGTAGTATAAATGAGGGGAAAAAAGCTCTGGCGCTCCTGTTTCAGGAACGAGACTTGAGCCAGAAGAGAAAGAA